>CAUYON010010608.1:0-12736 GCA_963573935.1 Arctocebus calabarensis | reverse complement strand
CATTCTCTTCAGTTTCAGTATAAATTGACTAGAATATTATGCAGCCTTCCTAAAAGGAAGATGGAGATTTTACCTCATTCATGTTTACATGGATGGAGCCGGAACATATTCTTCTTAGCAAAGTATCTCAAGAATGGAAGAAAAAGTATCCAATGTACTCAGCTCTACTATGAAACTAATTTATAGCTTTCATATGAAGGCAATAACCCAATTATAGTACTAGAATATGGGGAAAGGGGCAAAGGAGGGGAGGGGATGGGGGAGGATGGGTTGAGGGAGGGTGATTGGTGGGATGACACCTACAGTGCATCTTAGAAGGGTACAGGTGAGATTTGCTAAATGCAGAATATAAATGTCTCAATACAATATGTAAGAAAATGCCATGAAGGCTATGTAAACCAGTTTGATGAAAATATTTCAGATTGTATATGAAACCAGCACATTGTACCCCATGATTGCACTAATGTACACAGCTGTGATTTAATAAAAAAGAAAAGAAAGAATGTGTTATAGGTGAGGGAAGATTAAAGTGAGTCTTTTTTAAAAATTTTTTTCTAAAGTGAAATAAGATTGAGCTGTGTTTCACAACAGACTTGGAACTAGCATAATTGCAAATTGTAGAGTTTGTCCATTGTGATATATGAAGAAAATTAAGGACTTTGATGCAAGTGTAGAAGCCCTATGAAGAGGAAAGAATGAAATATGATCCTACAGAGTCCTTAATAGCTTCACCACTTTCTCAAAGTCATTCTAAATAAATTGTGTTTGCACATAAATTAAATCTTTGATCACCATTATCTTCCTTGAAATAGAAGTATGATTGGTAAAACTTTGGTTTTACCAATGGTTGGTAAAATCTGAAATCTGTGTCTGTTTCTGTCTGCATTACTCCCTAATGGAACAAGAATAAATTATAATTATGGTAGGAGAATCAAGATTAGAAAAATCTGAAAATTCAAGGTTACCTAGTAGATTAAGTAAGTAAACAAATATTTAAGAGCATGATTAACCTCCTTTGTTTATTCATTTAACAAATATTTATTAAGTGATTGCTGTCCAAGTCTTTGACGGACATCTATAAATACCACCACTTTATTCTCTGAAAAATAAAATAAAGAGTAAACAGATAGAGGTCCAAAAACATTGCTTCTAGTACTAATAAAGATGAAAAATGAGAAATGTGGCTCAGGTTTGAGAGTGAAATGCTTCCCAATACTGTATTCTAACAGATTTATTGTCCTAACCTGGGATTGAGCAGACTCAATTATGAAGGGGTAAACTCATGTTCCTCAGAATGGTGGCTTTAGAAAAAAGAAAGAACCATTTATTCTGAACAATCTGGTGCAAATATCTTTTTTGTAAAGTGATTTTTGGTCTTTTGGATATACACCTAGTAGAGGAATTACAGGATTGAACAGTAGGTCCACTTTTAGATTCCTGAGTGTTCTCCAAACTTCTTTCTAAAAGGAACATATTAGATTGCAGCTCAATTCATAATAACCAATTCATGGAGGAAGCCCAAGTGCCTGTTGACCCATGAATGGATCAACAAACTGTGGTATATGTATACCATGGAATATTATGCAGCCTTGAAAAAGATGGAGACTTTACCTCTTTTATCTTTAAATGGATGGAGCTGGAATATATCCTACTTAGTAAAGTATCTCAAGAATGAAAGAAAAAGTATTCAATGTACCCAGTACTATTATGAAACCAATTTGCAATTACTCATACTTTCATATGAAAGATAAATCACAACTATGACCCAGGATGAAGGAGGGAAGAGAAGGGGAAATGGGAGGGGAGGGATGAGCTTTGATGAAGGGAGGGTAAATGGTAGGACTACACCTATAGTTCATACAGCAAGTCTAATCTATTAACATGTCTAATCTATTAAGTATAGAGTATAAATGTCTTAACACAATAATTAAGTAAATGAGGTGAAGGCTATATTAACTACTTCTATGTAAGTATTCCTAATTGTATATAAAATCAGCTCATTGTATCTCATAAATGCAGTACTGTATACATGATCTATGTGTTTATGACTCAATAAAAAAATAAATTTAACCTAATTTAATGTAATAGACAAAAAAAAAAGAACCATTTATCCAATTTAACAGGAAGATCCCAGTTCACATGGCCTTATCTGTGGGCCATTTGTTGCATTTAGTTGGGGCAGGAAGTGAAAATTTTCTTCTGATAGTTTTTGTCTTCTCTGTAGTAAAATAGTGTGTATAGCCAAATCGTCAGCTTAAGGAGAGAGGGGGCTGGAGGAATGAAAGAAAAGAAGATGAGACACAGCCATCTGAGAGAGTGGAGGAGTGCAAGAGCGAGGTGACAAGGAGCACGACAGGAAACACGAGTTGCAGGGCCTAGGGAAAAACGTTAAATTTGAGACTCCTGTTAAAACTTAGAATTTCAAGACAGTCGCAGTGGAGCATCACCAAGCCCAGGGCCTTTCTAAGGGTGGGCCTGTGAGACTGAAACTGACCTGAGAAAATTCAGCAGCGCTGCTTGCCAGCGCCGAGGGGCCAGGCCAGGGTAATGAGTCTAAATTGCAAATGAGAGTTGCCCGTACATTTATGTGATTTTCTGTATTACTGATCAGCTTTCTCATCCTTATAGTTCTTTTATCTGTGTAACAGAAATGAGTAAACACCGAGCTTCATCTCTCAGTACTTGGATGTGCTGACAATACATGGTCTTTTCTATGTGAGGAACAATACTCTTAAAACTTTTTTTTTTAATATCAGAGGGACATTAGGTGGTGTTAATTTCTGTTTTTTACTGCTTATTACTTGAAAAAGATCTAGATGTTCTTTGACTTCGCTGGTGTTTTTCCAGGCACAGAGGATCGTGTATCCTCACTGTTACATCACTTTCTGCAATGTCTTTTCGGCATGTGTGAGAGAGGCAGTAAGTCTTCAGCATTGCCAGTTTCTGTTGATGGAACTTTTATTCCATTATTTTCTCAGATCAGGACTGTCATGAGGACAGATGTAGCTAATTAATTCTTACCAGTTCTAATTCAATTTAAAAATTCCTGAAAACCTCTTCATGTCTCCTTGAACTGCCTTTATAGAATCCTTACTGTTAGAAAGGTCAAAATGCTTTTTAAATAGAAACAAGAATTTTACAAGTCAGACATTTCCCTGGGTGGGGAGAGGGGTTATATTTATCAATTGATTTAAATAAGAAGGCAAAATATTACTCAATATAATTTGTAAGGAAGTTGGAGGAGCATTTTCCTTTTCAGGTTCAGCTTTAAGCCAGGAGAATATGAAAATAGATACATTTTCTTATAAGCATACATGAGCAGAATGATTTTTTGCTAAATTGCCCTATCACCTTTAACATAGTTGAACTATTTGTTCAACTTGGGAATAACAACTCATTCAAATACACATTATCTCGATAAAGCCATGTTTTATAAATATTTTCCATTTATAAAATATTAGCTGATAAAATAAATATTTCATGTTAGCATAGGAGAAACCGATAACTTTTTATTTTTAACATATACTTTGTGTATACTTTCATATTTTGTGTTTATAAAATAGAAATACAAAGAGACATCCTTATTTAGCTTTATGCCTAACAAACAGAAAAGTTGCACCTACCTCCATGGGGTGCAAAGCTGGTACTGTGAATCTCAACCCAAAGGGGAGGCAAGAGTTTGCTTCTCAGTTAAATGGAAAACCACTAAAATTTTTAAAAGGAAGACCTGGTAAAGTGCTACACTGACCTTATGCATTGTTATAAATTCAACATGTATTAAATTGGGCTCCGTAAGTGGGACCTCCAATGAAGCAGTCTCACATCACCTCAGTTTTCTTAATATTCAGTAGATGTAAGTTTCCTAACTGAACATAATAAAAATTCTATAGTGTTTTCTTGTCCTTTTTTTTTTTGTTTTGAGATAGTTTCACTCTGCCAACCTGGGTAGAGTGCCATGGCATCATAGCTTACAGCAACCTCAAACTCTTAGGCTTAAGCAATCCTTTTACCTCAGTCTCCCAAGTAGTTGAGAGTACAGGTGCCCCCCACAATGCCTACCTAGGTTTTTTTTTTTTTTTTTTTTTTTTGTGTTTTTTTTTGGGTTGTGTCTCCCTGTTGCTCAGGCTGATCTCAAACTCCTGATTTCAAGCAATCGACCTGCCTCAGCCTCCCAGAGTACTAGGATTATAGGCATGAGCCACTATGCTTGGCTTAGAGTTATTTTTTTTTTTTAATCTTTAAGGTTTTATGGGTAATCATGGGTTTTAATGGGTATTTAATTTAAAGCACAATTAGTTCAATAAAGCTTTAGTCAATGTCAGGTCATACTAGGGTCTAAACAGCTAAATACAGGCCCAAGTATAAATTATCTTTGACAGCCTTATTAACCCTTTACATTTTGTTTTTAATATGTTGTAATTTATATCTCTAGGTGAAATTAATGCTTTTTGTGAATAAGCTGGAAAAAGGCTTAAAGTCACTGATACATGAGTGTGGGGACTGTGTATGATTTTTAACGTGGAAGGAAGTTGTATCTGGGGAATCAGCATTGCTGTACCATTAACTTCTGACAGAGATTAGGTTCCCACAGTTGCATGGAGGTAGGAACATGTTTGGGGTTACTTTTTCCTTTTTATGGAAGTAAAGTGATCTTGTAACATAGGCAGAGTTGACATTACTGAGACCATTGACACTGTGACAAAAGAAAACAGATTCTGAATTTAATTTAATTTTGAATTACTGCCATTCCACCTGTACATGCACATTTATTTTTATGTTTGATTGTCAGAGTATTTTGTCTCCGTAAAGTTATGAATTGATAAAAAGGAACACTTTTACTCCATTTTCCACTCTTTGTCATTATTTCCTTGAGAGGCTCTAACTGTAAAGGAAGGAAAGGATAGTTCCTCAAACAATTAAGAAAACTACAGGTCAAATTACAACTGCAGACTGGATTTATTGCCTTTTAAAGTCATAGTCTTTCTTATAATAAAGGTTTGCGATGAGCTGATTGAGTGGTGTGTGCAAGAATGACTTCTACTGGAATATGATTAGCTTGTCCACATATTAGACTGAATTTTGGGCAAAGCTATTAACTTGTTATTTACATTCAAAGAATGCTGTCTTCAGGACTGAAATGTAGTACTTAATATGTGTTTCCATCTTGTGGTAGAGATTGTGACAGAAGTAGAGAGGGAGATTGACTATTATTCATTTCGTCTTAACCATGAAATTTTAAGTTTTTTATGTGTTGTTTAGCATTTGGTACAATTGAATAACATAATTATCACTTGCCCAAGGGAGAGTTTTATTCTTTAGTTTTTGTCTAATTTGCCCTGGAGATATTTATACAAGTTGTCATCAATGAATTTTAATGCTAACAAGTAAAATATATTTGAATATGTTTGCAAGGCAATGAAAAATAATCTTTTTTTTTGTTTTTTTCCCAGAGTAGTGTTACACTGATCGAGCTATTTTTACAAATAAATTTGTGTTGGCTATATAAAACCTTAGTCTATTTTGCTATTTAACTATTAGAACTTTGACAAGAAAATTTGAAAACCATATATGTTATCCAACCATACCCTACATCTAAAGTAAGGACTTTAATTTTTCAGTAAGATTCTCGAGTGGTAGCTAGAGAAGTTCTGTGTAGCCTCTCGGTTGCTTTTGACCTTGTCATTCAATTGTATTCCTTATGAACAATACAGTATTTTAAAATTCTGGGTTCCCAGGAATTATCTTGGCACATTGCTAAAATGTATAATGGTCCCCACAACCAAAATTCAGATTGTTTTCAGAAATCTACATTTCAAGCCAGCATCTCAGGTGGATCTGATGCTGTTGGGGCAGGGAGCACATCTTGAGACAATTATAACTGAGTGATGCTGAATTTTAAGAAAAATCACATAAAGTTGCAACATGTATAATTTTCCTTTAGTCAACTAAATGCTGTAAATGAGTTCTTGATAATTTACCATAAGTTACAAAATAACTGAGATCTTGTAAATCTGGCTTACCACAAAAACGCATGATATTTGCGTATATATTTGCAAGCATACGAATTTATCTCTTCCTGCCATCCTTCTGGTGTCTGTTTTCTGCAGACATTATTTTTTTACTCAACATTTTATAGGTACCCATTCATTTATGGGTTATTTTTGAAGAACTGAAAATATTTTTACTGCCAATAAGAGAGAATTCTAACACATGTTCTATTAACTTCTAAACTCTATTTTTAAAAGAAAGTAAAACAAAGCAGAAACATAGCTTGCATGGTAGAAACTGAAAAGCTAAATTAGAGAAATGCAGAACCTGACCTTCCCCTCTATTTCCCATTAAGATAAAAGTACTTCTAGTTTACAAACTGCTTTTCAAGTATTATTTTATTGCTTCTCAAAACAGAACTGTGTAGGAGAAAGCTGAAATTCAGAAAGCTTAACTTGCTAAGGCAGTCCCACACACATATTATGGACAGGCAGTAAATTCTGTGGTTTGCTATTAACCAGTTGCTTTGGTTAAACTGGAAGGCAGCTACTTTACTGGCAGACTGGTTCTAAATTGTCACCATAGAAAGAGCTGGAATAAAAAAAGTTGAAGAATCAAAAGAAACAAATGAAAGTTAAGAATAATAATCGAGATGTGCCTTGTAGTAAGAATATTCCAGCAATTTTTATTTAGTGGAAATAGAACATGACTAACTGGATAGTTTTGGTATTGAACTGTCTGACCCATAAGGCGTGCAAACTACAGATGTGATCTGTGCATCAGGAGATAGAAGAAATACAGTGACAATCTGTGCACTAAATTCAGAAATCTTATAAAAACAATTTAAGAGCATTTATAGCACTGAGGTGCAACAGCAACTGAGTGACTTTTAGTGGTTCTGAGAAGGTCGTCAGTATCTCGAGGCTACGGGGATTGGTCGTGGAAAGTGAATGGCACATTGTCCGATCCATTTCCTTCACCAGTGAAATGAAACGTGGAAGAATTTACTAATTTGTCTATGCAGACATCTTTGAGAATGCAGCCAGAGACTTTGAGGCTAGAGTCGAATTAAGGATGGTGATGATAATATTAACAGCAATAATTTGTTAAATGTTTTAATGTAAACTTTGAAATTAAATATTCTTTCTTTCACTTTATAGATGGAGGAACTGAGGGTTACAAAGACTGAAGACCATAGACATATGTTCAAGTAGTTGGAGAAAGCTTCTAACAGTAGATGCATTGAAGGTTTATTTTTTGTTTTATTATTTATTTATTTATTTATTTATTTATTTTTAGTCACATTAGGAGTTACCCAGGGATTGTGAGAAGGTGCCAGTAGCTTTGTAAAGATTATGAAGTCTCTAGCTGTATGCTAAGGGGTTTGTACTTTGTTTTCTAGTTAGCTCTGTCGTCTACTTTCTAGGAACAGTGCTATGGCTTTTGTTTGGAATGTGGATTAAAGTGAGAAAGAAATCAATAAGTTAGAGGCAGGGAGGGTAGAGAGGAAAAAACAAAAAATAAATCATGTGGTGAAATAAACAGGGTGTAATAGCCATTTAGAAGTGGGAAGAGAGGAAGAGGAAAAAGTAAAAGATAAGATTTTGAAGGTTTTTGTGGAGAGAGGCAGCTCTGAGGGTGACAATACCATAAATACAAATAGGGAAAACCAAAGTTTGGAGAACAATATGTAGAAGGTAAGTGGAATTTCTGAAAGTGTGTGTTTGTAAGCATATAGAAACTTCTGGTAAAGTGGTCATCTAGGCTATTGGAATGGGGATTTGAGCTTTGTATAGGGCAGTACCCACAAATCAACTGGTTTATTATTAATAATAATGTATCACTTAAATTTTTTTCTATTGTAGCTTATTAGAAAGTCTTAAACTGGACTGTTACAGTGTCAATAGGACAAATCAAAGCTGAAAAAGCCTCCACTATTGAATATTTTTGCATCGATATTCATTAGTGATATTGGTCTGTTCTACTTTGAGATACCATCTAACCCCAGTAAGATTAGCCCACATAACAAAATCCCAAAACCAGAGATGTTGGCGTGGATGCGGAGAAAAGGGAACACAAAATGTTTTTAAACTACTATCCCTTTGACAATTTGGGGGAGGGAATGTTCACCCCAGAAGTTGTGGAGCAGAAGCTTAGAGGTCATTCCATGCTTGTGATTGACACAAGAATTTTTGTTCATCTATGACAAAAGGCCTTGTAGCCTCTGAACATTGCCACATGAGGGGCCTCACAAGGTAAAATCTATTTCTTGTTCAAATAGCTGCCACTGTCACAAAAGTCTTTACTGCACAAAATTCTACCTTTGCTTCTGGAGTCTTGAACAATAGGCCTGCTATTTCTTTATTACAGCCCTTTAATTATTTAAAGACAATCATCGTCATATCTTCTCTCTTCTAGACAAAATGCGGTGAGATGGGGCTTACTTTTACTTCAGCATTAAAAGATATAATTACTTCAAAAGCATTAAATGAGGTCTGAGGCCACATGATTTTGATAGTCTTCACTAGGAGTTCCTTCTGAATCACCTCACCTTCTTGCCTCCGTGGTGCTTCTGCCAGCTCTATCCAGCGAAATTGACTGTGACCTGTTCCTAATATAGGAAACCCCTGGAATGCCCAGTATTAGAATTCAAACTGCTTTAACGTAGTTATGGATTCCAGCTTGCTATTATTCTGACCTTTTCACCTATAGACTGGCTCATCTCTGACCAGTTTCTTTGAACTCCTCCTATTCTTGAGCCTGCTTACAACTCGTTATCCTTCCTTCTAGACAGGTACTTTCCCATCTGCTTTACAGGTATGGCAGGATTCTACCTGAAAGTATTAACGTGTATATTTTCTGAGTATTATCTCTCCCTCTGTTTCCTCAATAATACTCTGAGGGCATCTTTCCTAATCCTTGACTCTCACCAACCAAAGGCCCAAACAATGAAGTCATTAGCCTCTGCTTGAGATGGAAACACTGGGAAGTCCGTGTGAAGGCATAAAAGAAAGAGGACTTGACAGAGAAAGCAGAGAGGCAACTCAGATGAGGGATAAAGGGTAGAGAAATCTGAGCCTTCGGAGTGTGACTGGGGTCTGGGAAAGGGGGTGGGAGATAGCTTAGGTCAGCAACAGGCATGAGAAGACTCATGAAGGTTGTAAGAGGACCCACAATCACCAGCAGGTCCACATCCAGTGCTCTGAAAAGTTACACATCAATCGTTTTTTGTAATATTTGAAGAATTAGAATTTTAAAATGTATTCATAATTATTTGATGAGTGTATGCCTCTCCACCAAAGACAATAGTTCCATGAGGACTGCACTGTGCCTAGTTGCACATATTGTGTATCCAGCCACCTGGAATGGCAGGCATTCAATAAATGTCTATTAGATGAATGAAGTATAAAAACAAGTAATACTATTTTAGAGACCTTACAAATTAAAGATAGGTAATTATCTATATATATGTAAATTAGCTATTGGACCACTGGTACATACTTTAACATAATGTTGTTTAGTTTTTCCTCAACTACTAATTTTGTGGCATTTCCCAACCCATAATTTAATAACCTACTTATGCATTGTCAAATCTGAAATGGATAGAAGCATTTGACCACCTGGAGGCCAGCAGTGTAGGGTTCATTAAAAAACAGCCACACCATTGGCATCTTGGCAGGAATCACTGCACACATGGTATCTAAACACTGACCATTCCAAGTTTGAGTAAGTCAAGTGTTACATAATATGCTAGGGTCAACAATGTGGGCTGTCTCCAATCATCATCCCTAGATTCTGCCTCAAATCCCTTTTTTTCTTGGCTATCTCAATAATTTTTTATTTGATTTCAGATAATTAGAATATTCACAGTAATATGAAAAAAAACTCAAAGAAGTTGATTACATTCCAACTTGTGTTATTTGAAGCACTTAATCAAGTGATTATGTGTAAATTGTTTCTCCGAATGGAACTAATTTTAAAAGAGAGTTAGTGTATGAACTCTTCATGTGGAATCCAGACGTACCTTCTTTGACCTTGAAGCCTGGCTATGCAGGCCATTTTTTTTCCTTCTTCTCTGTTTGACAAAGATCAACTGGATTCTCAAAATTTGGATACAATTTTGGAAATGAGAGGAGAGGACTTTAAGCAATTATTTTTTCTTCTGTCATAGTTGCCAGTACCGTTTTTAACATTACTCATGCAGGTTAGGCATCTTCTCATCATCTCCTCTTTAATAAAAGGTTTGTGTTTTGCTGTTGTTTTGTTTGTTCCGTTTTCCACTTGTTTCCTGCTTAAGTTTGAGATAGAGGAAAAAATGAAGTAGCATATTATGTTTTCTGTCACAAGCCTTCTTAATACTTTGCCTCAGACCCTTTCAATATTCACGCTGCCCAAAGAAACATCGTAATTTGAGAAGAAGCCAGAAAAAATAGGGAAGGAGAAATCAAAGTCGTATGGAGAGGTCATGGCTGGGATCTCCTCAGAGTCTGCACAGGCTCATCATGGAGGGGGCAGATCTTGTCTAACGCTTTTGAAATAATTATATCCTCTAATGATGGACTAAAATCCCCTGTCTCATAAAACTTTGGAGAAGAGAAGATGTGAATGTTGTCTTCTAATAATTAAAAGGCTGTAATATTATATTCAGAAACATCAAGACTGCTATTTATAAGAGACACATTAATAACAAGTATCAAGAGAGATGGAAGTAAATGCTGGTGAACTGGAAGTGGGTGAAAAAGTCACACGTTACCTCAATTCTCCGCTACTCTCCTTCATCTCACGTTCCCAGTGGTTTCCTCCTCACTCATTCCATTCATCACATATCAACCTTCTCACAAAATACACAGTAATCTCTCACTCCTTAGTTATAACCAAAGTTATAGCTTTTTCCTGAAGCCTCCACAGTGGAGACTGCTGATTCTCCCCAGGTCAGCATGCCTCCTGCCTTACTCTGCTCTTCCAAGATCCATACTACACAGCTAGTAGTATAGTTCAATTTTTGTTATTCATTATTCCTTAGAGACTACCCTTTATTTTTTACTCTTTGCAACTTGGTTCATTCTATTATCTGGAAAAATTTCAGAGTCATACTAGATTGAAAGTTTTTGGTTTTGCTTTTGTTTTTCTTTTGAGACAGTCTCACTCTGTCACCCTGGGTAGAGTGTTATGGCATCATAGCTCACAGCAATCTCAAACTCCTTGGTTCAAGCAATCATCTTACCTCAGCCTCCCAAGTAACTGGGACCACAAATGCCAGCCACAACACCTGGCTAATTTTTCTATTTTCTAAAGAGACAGGGTCTTGCTGTCACTGAGGCTGGTCTGTAACTCCTGAGTTCAAGCAATCTACCAGCATTGACCTCCAAAGTGCTAAGTGTGAGATACCACACCCAGCTAGATTTTAACCCCTTACTGATTTGGGGTACACAGATCGTAGGGTGACCTCAAAATCTCCTTCTCCTGGTATTCACATCTTTGCGTCATTTCCTTCTCCCTTTAGTCACAGGTAGGGCCAGTGACTTGCTTCTAACCAATAAAATATGACAAAGAGGATGGAATGGTACTCCACCACAGATCTTGCTGGTCGGCAGGAAGGAATTGTGTGGGAATAGCTGATGTGGCAAAGAACTGCAGGTGGGTTGCAGGAACTGGGAACAGCCCTGGATGATCAGAGTCAACTCTGGGAGCTTGGCACAGTCTTCCACCACAGCCAACAGTAGATCAGAGCTCTTAATCACACAGCTGCTGGGAAATTTTTCCAACAGTCTGTGTAAGCTAGGAAATAGATTCCTCAACAGTCAGACCTCAATTGAGAACACAGTGTAGCTAATATATTCACTGCAGCACGGTAAGGCCCTACGAAGGAAAGCCAGTTAAGCAGTAACTAGAATTATGACCCACAAAAATTGTAAGATAATAAATGTTGTCATAGCCACTAAGTCTGTGGTGATATGTTACATAGCAATAAATAACTAATATAACAATTTCACTTTACATCAAATACAGCTATCCACTTTCATAACTTTATCCTACATCTTGTAGAAAACTGAAATTCCTGAAAAATTCTGGCGAAGCTCTATTACTCTATGAACATATTTCTAATCTATTCTATTTTTTACTGCTAAAAGTTGGAGACTTCCAGTCATTTGGTCCCTCTAGGAAATGCATCTCCTTTTTTCTCTCTCTCTTTCTCTTTTTTTTTCAAACCAACTTTTACAAGTTTCTTTCATTATTCTTCATGTATCCTGAATCATATGAATTTCTGTTTTATTTGTACCCCTGGTTCTGTCATACAACTATCCTTTCCTGTCCTTGCCAAACCAAATCATAAAAATGGTAAATTTCACATTGTATTATCACTCCTATCTCTGCATAAATGAGTCCTACTCAAGGAAATCATGCTGACATTCACATCGGTGCCTCTCCGACTGTAGAATCTTAATGCAGAGATTGCTTCTCAGTCTCAAACTTTAATTCTGAGAATTCAGCTGCAGACACTTAAAGGAACATCTTTACTCATTTTACTGTACCTCCTCATCTTGTTTTTCATAAATTCAAGGGTTTTTTTTAGGAAATCTGTAGATTATCCTAATTGATCCAAGCATTTTTTTTTTTTTGAGACAGAGCCTCAAGCTGTCACCCTGGGTAGAGTGCTGTGGCATCACAGCTCACAGCAACCTCCAATTCCTGGGCTCAAGTGAGTCTCTTGCCTCTGCCTCCCAAATAGCTGGGACTACAGGCGCCT
>CAUYON010010607.1:0-36737 GCA_963573935.1 Arctocebus calabarensis | reverse complement strand
TGAGGCATAACCTGCAAATATTTTCTCCCATTCTGAGGGCTGTCTGCCTGCTACATTTACAGTGTTCTTAGCAGTGCAGAAGCTTTTTAGTTTGATCAAGTCCCAGTAGTGTATTTTTGATACTGCTTCAATTGCCTGGGGTGTCCTCTTCCGCTTACAAGAATTTAAGGTAAAATTTACAATCTACCACGCATCCACATAATAATTATATGAGAGCATGAAATCCTTGTGCTCACAACTCTGTCCTCCTCACTTCCATAGTTAAGTAGGAAGGTAGGAATTACCAGATGATGGAGGGATTACCGTTAGCACATTAGGCATCGCTTTTTTTGTGCCTGTGACAGAGATTGGTACAAGGATCTAGTGGAAGGTTTGGGATGGTGACCAAAAAAGGCAGGATAAACCCTGGGAGTGCCCCCTCCTTGACTTTATTCCGTAAGAATAGTACTAAGTGAGCATTCTGTGAGAATAGAAGTGTCGTTTCTTCTATGAGTTAGGATAATATGTATGGATAATTTATAAGCCCATTTCTTAACTATTCTTCACAATTATTTAATAAAAATAAGTAGCTTTATTTTTGGAAGATCCTTATGCTCATAAAAATTGGCATCCTTTTTTCTGAACATACCATCACCAGCAGTTTCTTGTATATCTAAGTTAGGAGAATGAAAATGTCTATATTCCCAAATTGACATTTAGAAATGTAACTCACTAACATAATCCCATGTATACTAAAAAGAGAGACGGGACCAAAAGCTGCAGCAGTTAATTAAAATTCTTCTTGGATTCGTGTAAAAATTAACATGTAAGTCAATGCCTATGTTTACATCTGAGTTACTGTCTAAGCCCAGGGTCTGTGTGTGTGTGTGTTTTAATTGAATCGTAGCTGTGTACATTAATGCAATCATGGGGTACAATGTGCTGGTTTTATATACAATTTGAAATATTTTCATTGAATTGGTTAACATAGGCTTCACGGCATTTTCTTAGTTATTGTGTTAAGAAATTTATATTCTATACCTAGTAAATTTCACATGTACCCTTGTAAGATGCACCGTAGGCGTGGTCCCACCAATTATCCTCCCTCCATTCATCCTCCCCCCTCCCCTCCCCTCCCTCTCCTCTTTCCCGTTCTTATTGGTCAGGACTTTAGCAATAGAAGGTGAAATTCTGCTGCCTATGTGAGCGTGGGCCTGGTAGCTTCTTTCTTTTCCTTCTGTATTGTCCCTAGGGAGAAAATCATCTAAGTTTCAACCTTTTATGCCCGGGCTTCAGGACAAAAATCTATGAAACCTACACAATTAAAAACCTAATACAGCTTTACTGGGAAAACCTACATAGGCAAGGATCAGAAAGAGAAGAAAAGTTGTGAGGCCCCTTATGCTCCCATCATATCGCAGAGAAACATCATTGCTCGGGTGTTTCTGGGCCTAGGCCTAGTGGAGGGATGCATAGGCTGATCCGTCCCAGGTAGCCTGGGTTTAGGATTCCAGGGGTTTAACAGCTTGTCTAGATATGCCAGCTGCCAAACAAACCTTGAATACCCAGCTTGTAATACATGGGATATTTCAGTTCTTTGTGCAGGTGGGGGGAGCCGAGGGGAGTTGAGCTTGAATGGCCTTTCCTTCTAGGACACAGGGTAGTCCCTACAGCTAGCTTTTTCTTTTGGTCATTTTCAGGACCAAAGTCCTGGTCCTAGTCCTACAGTGTAAGAGCACTAAGGGCAAATTATACTTTCAAGAGACATAGAATCTAAAGAGACGTAACAATTAAAAAAATGAGGTAACTATGTTATATGGTTAATATGTCAATTTGTCCCATTATAGTGACCATTTTACTGTATACACATTCTATGACATCATATGGTATCCCTAAAATACATAAATTGAAATATATTTTAAAGAAATTTTAGTAGAACCTGAGATGTGTGTGTGTTTTCCTTTTAGGGGACTAGGGGAAGATTGGAGAGCTCATTATTTTAAATCATATAGTCACATTTCCGATCCTAGTCTTTTTTTTTTTTTAGAGGCAGAGTCTCACTTTCTCACCCTTGGTAGAGTGCCGTAGCTTCATAGCTCACAGCAACCTCCAGCTCCTGGGCTTAGGCAATTCTCTTGCCTTAGCCTCCCGAGTAGATGGGACTACAGGTGCCCACCACAATGCCTGACTATTTTTTTGTTGCAGTTTGGCCAGGCCTGGTTCAAACCACACCCTTGGTATATCGGGCTGGCGCCTTACCCGTTGAGCCACAGGCGCCACTCTTCCAATCCAATTCTTGTGCTCCCAAATGACTTTATACATGTTTTCATTTCTTTGCTTTGTATTTTTTTTTTCATTAAATCAATTGTGGAGTACAAAGTGCTGGTTTTATATATAATTTGAAATATTTTCATCTAACTGGTTAACATAGCCTTCATGGTATTTTCTTAGTTACTGTGTTAAGACATTTATATTCTACATTTAGTAAATTTCACATGTACCCTTGTAAGATGCAATTAGTGTTTCTGTTTGCCTTTCTTTAAAAAAAACTCCTGTGCTTAGTCTCAGTTCTTTGGGTTGCTTTGCACATGAATGTTATCAGGACCTCTTCAGTGACTTTTCCTGCTCAAACTGATTTGTCCTTCAGCACCTGCAGATCAGATGTGCATGTTGTCTTTGTCCTGTTTGTTGACATTGCTCATAGGTTTGTGACTAATTAATTTGTTAGGACTCTGCATGGGAATATCAATGACAGCTCAGGTTCATGTTATCAAAACTATAATGTGGTCACAAGCATTACTATTCAGGTAATGAGTTTTTCATGAGGTGTAGTGCCATGTTGTAGCAGAATTTGCTGGTGTGTAAAAAGGATATTTAACATCTTTCTTTCCTTTTGCTGGACAGGAGGCTTTCAAAGAAGTGGAAGTTTTAGATCCTGTTGGGGTTTATAATGGTCACAGTGCTCTTTCAGACTGGGATCTGATACAACCTAAATGATTAATTAATTCGAAGAAAATTTACCCTAAGTCTTGATGTAGGGGCCTGCTACTGCCTCAAGTGAAACTCAGTGAGACTCAATGTAGTATTCTTCCAGGGCACAATTGTAGTTGAAAAAGGATTCAATTTCCATTTTGCTCTTAGCATAACTATATGCTCATGTGCTCAGGATAAAGCAATATTTCATTTTAAGAAAGCAGAACAGTAAAATCATACCAATGAATAGGAGGAGATGGATTTCAAAATTCTTCCCTAGGCAAATTGAGACCTATGGTCTAATTTTCTCTGAATTTTCCATACATTCAAACAGGGTAACTATGTGAAATGTATGAGTTCACCTTGAACACCTCAAAGGTTAATTCTAATGTACACAAAACCTATTTGTGGGCCAGGCATGGGGGCTCATGCCTATAATCCTAGCACTCTAAGAGGCCAGGGCGGGTGCAGGGGTTGAGCTCAGGAGTTTGAGGCCAGCCTGAGCAAGAGTGTGGCGGCCCCCCCCTTTTCTAAAAATAGCTTGGTGTTGTGGTGGGCACCTGTGGTCCCAGCTGCTTGGGCGGCTGAGGCAAGAGAATTGCTTGAGCCCAAGAGTTTGAGGTTGCTGCGAGCCATAACACTCTACAGAAGGTGACAAAGTAAGACTCTGTCTCAAAAAAAAAAAAATAATAATAAAACCTATTTCTGCCCTATATTGGAGGAGAAAAAAAATCATCTTTGAGATGTCATGAATCAGTGTTTATCGTATCTCAAAATTGTTCTAAGTATTTCAGATAGCATATATATTTATTTATTTAAAGATTGATCTGAGAGGATAGCCAAATTTTTGGTTTTATTTTTTCCCTTTGAGAATTTTGCTTATTTGAAATCTATATCTAGAATATGTTCTGAAAAGTTCAAAGCCATTGATAAATTGGGTATTTTACGGAATTGATGTGATCTTTAAACTTGCATTAATATATTCACATTGTAATACTTGACATTTATTTAAACTGTAACTTGGAAAGCTAAAATGCAGGAAAGACGTTGTCACTCGTTTATTTTTGCATCTCCCACATAGTAGGCATACAACTCACTTTTCTGAAATGAAACCATATTCTTTTCTTAATTGAACCACATAACATAAAGTTAATTGGGTGGGTGGCAAGTAATGAATAATGTGATGCCTTTCATCAAATATGCTTGTATTATTCTTTAATATTTAAGATTATAATTGTGTTTGAAATTTTTAAACCATCTACAGTTAAAGTTAGAAATATGCATCAGACCTTGGTCTTTATTAATGATGACTTAAAGAGAGAAAAGAGATAGGTAAATCCCTAGAAACTACAGTTACTCAATTTGTGTTGGTTTATTATAATACGTATTATTTAATAATGTCTGCCTGAACAAGAAAAGAGAGAAAATGAGGCAAAAAATATGACATTTGTTTAGAGTATGAATGAAAAGATCTAAAAATATTCTAGTTTTTAAATTGGTATTTGGGGATTAAGGTGACTCTGAATTATTTAATTTGCATATCTCTAAAACAAAGATCATTTTAAAAGTAAATGTTCTGAAGTGAATGGAATATTGCTTAGGAGATTGGATAAAAATAAGATTTACAAAACTGGGAGATGATGATGAGGTAAGTCTTGAATAGATTTGTCATTTTAAAATTATATTTATGCACATCTTAATTTATTTTCTTTATCCCCAAGTATTCTCATTATAATCTGTATTATTTTGGATGTAGCATTTTTTTGTGTTACATAAGTAACCTTATATCACAATATCAAATAAAGTGATGGACTGAGTGAATATTGTTCAAACATTCCCAAAGCTGATGGTTCATGTGCTTAAAAGTATGTAATTTGAGAATTCTACTTCGATAGCACATATTTAATCTCAATATAACCAAGTTTTCATGAGCTATTATAATGTCTAGTTTGGCAAAAAAATACCCAATATTATTTAGATAAGAAATTGGCTGAGATTTTTAAATGTCACTCCCTTTAAAAAGAAAAAAAAAAACCTATATTGTTATGTCAAATAAAAATTATCTTTTGGGGTGGCTCCTGTGGCTCAAAGGTGTAGGGTGCTGGCCCCAAATGCCAGAGGTGGCGGGTTCAAACCCAGCCCCGGCCAAAAACTGCAAAAAAAAAAAAAAAAATTCTCTTTTAAATGACTTTAAAAGTTAATTTTTTTAAGTAATTCCTATGGTATACATTGCTATATACTGCCCAACACAATACTAAATTTCAACTTAAATTTGTTAAAATTCTAAAGATATGGTAGAGTGTTGAAAACCTATGACCTTTAGGAATCACTCAGCCTTTTTAAATTATAGTTTTAATCTGTGGGTAATTTCAGTAAGATTTCACTGAAGTACTTAATAAAGATTGTTACAATGAAATCTTTATTTTTTATTTTCAGATCTGTAGTAAGGCAATAATGAATTACTCCTGTATAAGTGCCCTAGTACTCTCAATGGCAAATTTAAAATGTCATTAACTTTGAAATAGTAAATTGAAAGAGGGAGGTAATGGACTCTTCACCCCTAAATAATTTCTGGTTAGCTACCCGTTACATTGGTTCATGCCTTTGTTCTTTTTAGTTTATCTTTATTATGCAATCAACAAGTATTTATTGCTTCTGTGATTTGTTTGAAGTGTGAATAAGATAATGAGAATCCTAGAGGCATGAGGTATGGAACTTAGTCTGCTGGACAAATTGTTCTTGACAAAATAAAGAACCCACGGGAGCACCTGCTAATGCCTGTCAAGTGTGCGTCCTGAGATCATAGAAGCATGGCAGAGAGGAGGAGAGTGTTGGGTCATTATGGTCTGAGTGTGTTCAGTGAACTTCACATTCTCGGATTACACTTGTATACAATCTTGTTTCAGAAGAAACAAGAAGAAACCATTTCCAAACTGTAAATTCGGGTAAAATTGTGGAGTTACAGGAATGCACCTGGAATGTTGTGCCATCGCAAGAAGCAAACCTGGTAAGGAAGAAGCTAGATGAAGCATGGGACAAGGAGAATGGGATGAAGAAGGGTCAGGCTAAAGAGTTGGGACTATGTAGCTGCTGAGGGCTTTGAGCTGAGGGTGACAAGTGCCAAGGAATCAACTTTGTCAGATGATCAGAAAATATAGCTTTATAAGCATATAGGTTTAGTAAAATGTGTTATTTATTTATTTTTTGAGACAGAGCCTCAAGCTGTCGCCCTGAGTAGAGTGCAGTGGCATCACAGCTCACAGTAACCTCCACTTCCTGGACTTAAGCAATTCTGTTGCCTCGACCTCCCAAGTAGCTGGGACTGCAGGCACTTGCCACAGTGCCCAGCTATTTTTTGGTTGTAGTTGTCATTGTTGTTTGGCAGGCTGGATTCAAACCCACCAGGTCTGGTGTTATGTGGCTGGTGCCTTAGCAGCTTGAGCTACAGGTGCTGAGCCCAGTAATATGTTTTAAAAAGCTAAGAGTGTATGTCACATATTTTGAGTGCTAGAGTGTGTAATAATTAAACTATTAATAAAACACTATATTTTCTAAACTCAGTACAGGATCACTCAAGAGATAGATAAGGCACAGACGTAGCACATCAGCAAGAGTGTGAACCCCTCAACATTATCTTGTGAAAGAATTTGCTGTTTTTCAGAAAGACATCCAAGTAGTCACATTGGAAAAATCAGAGTTTTACAATTTTAACATTTTCATTTACATTTGCGTATAGGAAGGAGGTGTATTTTCAGTGCTTTGGACCTTTAAAGAGTTTATCTAACCTTATATACATATGATCCATAAGGAGAAGGCTGTTTGCTACAGCTTGCTGGATGACCAACACAACTAATAGACTCTTTGAAGAAACTAGAGACAGATGGCTGTCAAGCATCTCACACTAATTACTTGGATTCTTATTAAAATGCAGATGCTGAATTCAATTGCTCTGGGTGGAGCCCTAGATTCTACGTTTTTACCAAGCTCCTAGTCTAAGTTCACGACATATGCCCTTAGACCCCACTGAGACTAAGTAGTACAAGTTCAAGGGCTTGGTCTCTTAATGTCTTTGCACATGGACAGACATACCGTGTTGCTATCTCCTGGTCTGCACATCAAGTACTATCCTAACTTTCTATCCAATACTTTAAATACTGAAGGATGTAGCATTATCTCATATATTTTTTGATTTTGTTTCAATTGTTTCTGCTATGAAGAATAAAAAATTTAGTTGTCTCTGCTGTGGAGGATAATATTTTTAAAATATATGATTATTTCCCTTAAGAAATTTGTTTAAAAGGGATACGAGACACAATTAGAATGTAAGGGTACCCATAGCTTGTAGGATAAATAGTGTCTGGATAAAGTACTATGACACAGCTCGTGATTTTGTTATTCCACCATTTTATGACATTCTTCTTCTTTTTTTGTTTTTTCTTTTTGAGACAGAGTCTCACTATGTCATGTTTGGTAGAGTGCTGTGGTGTCACAGCTCACAGCAACATCGAACTCTTGGGCTCAAGTGATTCTCTTGCCTCAGCCTCCCAAGTAGCTGGGACTCCAGGTCTCGGCTGAAAAATATTATTTTAACTCCAACACCCAGGGGAACATTATTATTTTTAATAATAATAATAATATTCAAAGAAAGGAAAGGCCCTAGAATGCTTGAAGTATAGGGATCGTATTGATATTGATGTTAATTAGACATGACGCTAAAATGGCCTAGGATTTCAGACCTAGGATTTCAGCTTGGATTTGTTTAGCCAACAATGGAAACAAACCATCCATTAAAGGTGCTTGACGATGGAGAGGGGACGAGGAGGTGGTGGGGGTAATGAGAGAGGCGGATGATCAACAGATCTGTCAGAAAAATGCCTCTTGATGTGGGCCCTAGTGTGGGTAATACTGCTGGGAGTCTGGAGATAGCCGGGCCTTCGAGGAGCCAGCTGTCATCATCCAGCTCCAGAGAAGGACCAGGTTGCGGGCAAGAGCTATGAGAATTGAAAAACACTGATAAAAGCCAGATTCTTGAAGGTTTTACTTTTGTCTTTATTAGATTCTTGTAGCGCTTTGAAGTCCTCTGAGGACAAGGATACTGTTGACAGTTTCTTTATTTGTGTGTTTTGTATTCATGCTATGCCTGTATGGAGGTTTGAGTGTGTAAGGCTGGTATTTAAAATGCTGCCGGTCTCCAGATACTCAGAGCTTAGCAGCTGCATGGTGATTAGAATCCTGCTATTTTTTTCCCTGAATCTAAACTTGAGATCCCCTAACAAGCTCTCCCTTGCCATAGGCTTTCTTGGGCCATTAACATTCCCTCCGCTTCCCCAGTAGGTCTTTAACACTTTGCAGGCACTTAGGGGTGTGGGAAGGCTAAGGAAACGAGCTTTTAAATCCTGATGTGGTCATGAAAGAGAAAAAGTTACTTGGCTGCATTGATCTCCTGAGAACTTATTATCCTATTTTTTTCAATAAGAAAGTTTGACAGGCTTAAAAAAAAAAAAAAAGGAAATCTCTGTTTGAGGAAATCTCACTCCATATTCTCTCCCCTCGAACAATGTTTCCACTTATTTATTATTTAATATTTCCTTTAGGCAAGTTGAATATTAATACACAGAAGATCTTTAAGTGTGCTATGAACAATCTTTTGTTGTAGAGAATAAACGTAACTTTTGAACACATTTAAATAAAGTATCATAAGATACTAAGCAGTGTAGTAAGTGGAGTTAACATAAGAACTGTCCAGAAAGTAACCAAGGCAGCGTTTGCTTTGCTTTTATGATACCCCTAAAAACAGGAGAAAACCAACCACAACCCTCCTGAAACCTCTTTGAATGACGACACTTACTCTTGGGATAATGAGGTTAAAGGACACATAATTTCTTCGTAGTAACTACTGTTTCCAGTTAGACGACCTGGGGGTCACAGATGGGTGCCCCAATAATCTTACATAAGAATCGCCACTGAAGGGAACCAAAGTAGATTGCAGAGGTACCCCTTTATGTCCTCTGATTTTCATTAGACAAGCGTCTGCTAGCTCAACTATTTTGCTTTCCCCTTTTAACGGAGAATGTGATATCATATTCTTATTTGTCAAAAAAAATCATATGAACTTACAAAATACAGTAGGTACTTATTTGCCAAATAAATCACTATACTTCTTGCCCATATACACATCTCCTGATGTTTTAACAAGTATGTAGATATGACATTATTTACGAGGTCTGAGCAAGAGTGAGAGCTGTCTCTACCAAAAATAAAAAAAATAGCCCAGATGTTGTGGCGGGCACCTGTAGTCCCAGCTACTCGGGAGGCTGAAACAGGAGGATTGTTTGAGTCAGGAGCTTGAGGTTGCTGTGAGCTAGGTTGGTATTATAGCATCTAGCCTGGGTAATAGAGTGAGTCTCTGACTAAAAAAAAAGTGGGTCCCAGACTGTTTGGCTGTGGACTTGTGCCCACTCATCAAAACACAGAAATGTCACATCCGCAGACCTTCACCTGAGCAATAACCAGCCTTTGTCTAATGAAGTGCAGAAGAAAACCTATTACCTCCTCTTCATCCCTGACATAGTCTGTCAAGATCTGAAGACCCCTCTGGGCTCATGTTTCACCTTGTGCAAATACCCTGATCTAACCCCAGTCCACACCATAGTGTTTCCGGTTATTCACATGCTTTTCTCAACTCTATTGTAGACTCTTAAAAGAAGGAGCCATGTTTTATTCAGTGGTGTGTTCCCAGTATTTCATGTGGCAAATGCATGACTGAAAAAATTTATCTGGCACGGTGGTAATCGGTGGATGTGGGGCCTCTGGTTATGTACCACTGATTTACCAGTGCTTGTCTGGAGCATCTGCTTCCAGGATTTTCAGGTATTTCCTTTATTACATATTTAAGATGATGGGTCCGACTCTGAACTCCAATAAGCATACACAGTAGAACCTCCATAGTTGACCACCTACTTACCTCGACCACCTGCTTAACTTGACCTAATTTTTATAGACCAGACACACACCACATGTATATATCTGTTCAGTTGGCTTAGTTCCTTATGTTGACCAGTTTGTTACAGTCCTTGGGTGGTCAACCTTGACAAGTTCTACTGTGTTAGTTTCAGCACATAGTCCTGGCTCAGGAGTCGTGGCTGATGTTCACTAAGAAACTTGCCTGTGTCTACCCTGGCAGTTGTGCTGCCCTTTCTGCCATCAGTAATAACATGCCCCTAACAGAAATGATGCCTACCTAGCATTTTGGAGGGTTTTTGAATACTATTGCTCATTTATATTTGGATTCTTATTTTCAGTATCTCAATTTGACCTGATCTTTTCTTTATATCCTGCTAAACATGGGGAGGAGACAATGGGGAAGAAAAATTGCTTTTCGTGCCAGTTTCCATGGTAATGGAACTTTCTACTTGTCTGTCCAGGAAAGAATGCTAACGCAGCCTGTTTGTTCTCGTCTCACCCCCGCACACATTCACACACAGACTCACAGACACCCAAACACTACAGAAGTTTATTCCATCCAATCTAGCCCAAACTAGAATAGATGCTAATACTTTCTTCTGCTTTAGTTACTTTGTCTTACCAGTGCTGTTTCCTTTATCATAAAAAAGATTAACACTGTGTAGATTTATCACATGTATGATAAATATTTAGAAAATGAGCAAGGAGCAAAGGTGTCATGTTTTCAAAATATGCCACAGCTCTCAGGGTTATGAGACTTCAACTTTTTACTATTGGGTTTTCAATAAAATTAAAAAGTAGGTGGTCTTCATTCTTACTGTTTACTCATTGTCTTGCCAATATACATAATTGTGTGCTGTTTATTGGAAAGGCCCTTATGTGATCAGATCCATGCAGTACAGAGGTAATTAACCAACTGCATTATTCCTCATGCATATGAAGGAATTAGATCATTTGCTGGGAAAGTAGATTAAATTACTTCTGTCTTCTGAAAGGCTGACTTTCCTTTTTGAAATACTCCCTAGTGAGGGCTGGATAAATTTTAAGATTTAATTTATAGTCTTAATGTAGAAATTTTCATTCTATAATCATGAGGTTAATGAATATCTATTTCCATCTTGTTATTCTCAGTAATTAAGGCCATTATTAAACTTTGATTTTCATGTATTTGTGTTTCATGTATATGCCATTCAGCAGTATATTTACATTTTTAGCATACATTAGCATTATCTATGTAGCTTTAATTAGTGATGTGGTGCTGAGAAGCTCTTTTGGTTTCTACAAACAAACTTAGTTTGGGTGGCCGTTGTTAACACCGTCACTAATAACGCTAGCAAACTGGAACTATAGAGAAACCTTTGAGAGCCATATCAGTTCTCTTCATTATTCTCTCTGTCAGGGACATGAGGCCTTCTTTCTGCCACCCTGTTCAGTTAACTGTAATTTATCATTTATTTTTAAAAATACACTTTGACCATGGAGTGAAACGATGAACTTAATAACATTTTCAGTATAGAAATTAATTATTTCACATTTAAGCTATGGTTGTTTCTTCAAAGAGGCCTTCCGTGAAATCCTTTTATGTAAGTGTTGCTTTAGCTTGCATGCTACTTTGGAATATGTTTTAAAATTAATGGTAAATATGTTACACTGAATATAAGACATACACAAAACAGTTATGTTTCTTCTGATTGCTGTGTGTTCAGCTTTCTAGAAAGGAGTCTGTGAAACTTTCAGCAACATATGAAATTTAATTCAGTGGAAATTCAGAGCATAAAAATATGTTTGGGGAAAGGGTAGTGTTAAGTTAAATAATGACAGACTCCTAGCTTGAGATAGAGTGGGAACCATAAACAATGAGTAGAGTGCCCCTGGATACTTCTAGATAAGACCTCTCAAAAATCTTGAAAAATTCATAATACTTTCTAGAATGTTCCAGGTCAGAGTGACTTCTATGATCTACTCTTAGATAATGCAATCCCTACCTCCTTCTTTAGAAATAGGGAAACCTATGCAGATGAGTGTATGGTCTTTGAGTTTTCCCGGCTCTTTGCAGCAAAAGAGAGGGTGTTGATACTACAGCTATTAGGAAACCAAATAATAGGGAATCATGTCAATAGTAAGAGGTTTTGGGGATATATTTCTTCTACAGAAATTACACAAGGCAGAAGTAACTGTAATGTAGGCTTTGATTCCAATCATGCTACAATTTTACTTTTCCAGAGGTCTATTTTCTAATCCAATTTGCCTTCTATTAATTGTGAGATAGTATAAAGATAAATATAATGCAATAATAATATTAATATATGAAAATATAATGGGAAAAACTTTTGAAAATGAATAAAGGTGTTCATGCAAATTTCTTTATTTAAAACCAGTGTGTTCAGCATACAGATGGGAAGAGACCAACCAAGGTTTAGTGAGAGCTGATCATTGTGTCTGTTCATTCAGATTGACAGAATTTTAGTCAAATGTATGTAAGCCATAAACAAAGATACTGAACTGCAAAGCTATCATATCATCACAGGGTGTGAAAGACAGTCCTGAGAACAGTGTTGTAGAAATTAACTCCCAGGTCTTACACGTAATGGGCACCACCTTTTTCTTTTCTTTTTTTATTGGGGGATGGGTGGAATGTGTCAATAAAGTGCACAGACAGAAAAAAATGAGTCAGATAATTTAGCCTCATATGGGAGAATACACTTGTTTTCTCAACACGGTGCATTACAGCACACATTATTTAAACCTCACACAGTTAAACCTTTTGTGTGTGTGTCCACAATAGCTCTTTAAAAGGAAATGTAAGCTTTTTGGCATAGACATTTTGTCACTTTTCCTATTACTTAATATTGCTACCAACATAAAGTTTTTGAGCAGTTTTTTATTGTACTTATGATATGTAGTCAGTACAGGTATCTTTTTGGGCACTACTTCCATCTCCTGTTTGATAATCCAATGCTGTCTCTCTCTTTCCCTATGCCTGATGGCCCAAAGGTAAACACATTGCTTTTTGTAGTGCTTTCTCCTTGGATCTCTTAATTATGGAACCCCCTACCTCTGGGGGGGATCTAAATTCTTTCTACATTACACATAAAATATTTCCCATTTTTTCCCTAGCTTTTCTGTTATTGACAGAATATAATTTGAAAGAGCTTGATGAAATTTCAAAATGGTAATAAGTCATCTAGGTCATTTAAATATGGAAGTCCATTGCAATAATCTGTATTTTATTGAGACTTTATTTGGTTAAAAGGAAGACGGCTTACTTGCTTCGCTTTGAATTTGTGAGCAATTAATTTTGGAGTGTTTCTTTTTAGAAAAAAAATAGTGTGCAGACTCTGAGCTGGGCTTTCTGTAGTACTTGATGGTCTCGGAGTGGCGTCTAATCTCTATTTTAACCCCTCTTAAAAACGCAAAATCAGACAGTATTAATCACATTATGATTTACAAAATGTGCCTTTGTTGATTTATGGACAATAAGGAGAGTTAATCTTCTGCATGCCTAGAGAAATGGTGATAAATGAGAAGTTCTTTGTAATCACGAATAGTGTGAAAAAAATTGAGGCTGTTCATAAAAAATCAGCAATTTGAGAGGCAAATTCTGACTGCTCCCTAAGCTTGTTTTGTAAATTACTGTGTATAAACTTAACTGGGTAATAGAGCAATTTCCTTAGGAAGCACAGAACTCAAGTCCCCAACCTGTTTCAATTCTCTCCACATAAAGAAATGTACGAGACTCAGTAGGAATTAACCGAATAGGTTAATGATGTTGACAGATATTAAAAAGTGTTTTACAGAGCTAAGACCTCTTCACATTTACACTGGAAACCACCTTCCAGAGGCTAGACAGCTATTATTTTAATTCCACTTTTACAGATAAGTTATCTAAGTTCCAGTGTTGTACAATGTCAAAACGGAGAGCGGCAAGGCTGGTGTCCAGTTCAGTTTTATTACTCTCTGTTCATCGATTCAGCAAATATTTGATGAGTGGTTCATTTATGGCCTGAAGAGCAGCTTATACACAGTGGAAAATATAAAGCAGAGTTCTTCCCTTGAAAACTATTTTGATAAATACACATTTTTCTCTACCTCGTAACAGTCATTTTCAGTGTAATATTAGGGCCCTTGTTATGTTCAGTGCTCTGAGCCTCTTCTTGGCTGGTAGTTCCCTTAATTTTCTTTGCATGGGATAAAATAGAAGAAGGGTCCCAGTGTGCATTTTCGGGAGGGATCAGTCTCTTCTTCCTAAGAAATCTTCTCTTGG
This sequence comes from Arctocebus calabarensis, assembly GCA_963573935.1. Taxonomy (NCBI): domain Eukaryota; kingdom Metazoa; phylum Chordata; class Mammalia; order Primates; family Lorisidae; genus Arctocebus; species Arctocebus calabarensis. Next base: position 22,558 of record CAUYON010010607.1, on the reverse strand, counting down.
GAAGTAATTTTTAGGTTGAGACCTGGTGAAATTAGCCATGTGAAAAATCCAGCAAAATGTGTTCTAGGTAAAAGAAGCAATGTGTGAAAGGCACAGTGCTGGGAACCAGTTTAAGAAAGAAGGTGAGTGTCATCAGAGTAAAGGAAGCCAGGGGCAGGTGGACCCAGACAGTGGGAGAGCCAGCGGGAGCCAGGTCAGATGGGGATTTGCTTCACAAAAGATAATTTTTCCTGTAACAAAAGAAGCCAAGAAGTCGAAGAAGAAAAGTGATATTGTTTTAGTCTGTGTAGGCTGCTGTGACGGCATACCTCAACCTGAGGATGTAAACAACAGACGTGTGTTTCTCAAAATTCTGCGGGCTGAGAAGGCCAAGAACACAGCACCAGCGTATCTGATGTCGGGTGAGGGCCTGGTCCTGGGTTCACACACAGCCAGCTGTCTTCTGGCTGTGTACCCACATGGCAAAGGGTAATGGAACTCGGAATCTTCCTTATAGGGGAACTAATTTCACTTCTCATCTCTCAAAGGCCCCATATCCAAATACCATCACATGAGGCATTTGGATTTGACATATGGATTTTGGGTGGTCCACATTCAACCCGTATCAGTTATTACCTGATAAATGCTTAAATAGACATTTGGCCAACATGTTGAGAATGTATTAAAGGGCCAAGAAGGAAGCAGGAGAGGTCAGTTTCACTAGCATCTCTGGCACTTTGCACGTGTTCAGGTAAGAGATTATTATGCTGACTCTGAGGAAAAGGCCAGTGAAGACAAAAAGTGAACTGATGTGAAGACCATCTCCCAGGGTCTTCTGGCCTCCAACCAAGGAGCATTGCTTGTTCTTAATTTTTTCTGCTATTTCTCATCTCTGCTACCCAGCCCTGACTTTCTTTGAAATTTCTGCATGACCATGAATTCCTTAGCATTTTCATAAGGCATCCATAGACAAAAATTACTATTTGTCCATAGTATTAATTACCCATCTGCTACCTGGGACAACACTACATTTTTGAAGGGGGGAAGTATTAAAATATGACTAATGAGGTGATTGTAAGGTAAACTGCATTATAATTTACTTTATCATGTAAACACCATAATTAAATACCATAGTAAAGGAAGAGAACCATTTTTTAAATTAACTGACTGCTGAAAACACTGGTGAGCAGGATTTCCTTCAATAGAATTCATTGCTTCACATCAGCCAAAAAAAATGTTACTACCAACTGTCAGGTGGGATCTATAAATAGCATTGATATATTTTAGTTGTATTGATGTAAATGGATTTGTACGTTGGGAATTTCTGACTTTAACTTGCCAATTTGCATGAATATAAGGAAATCATATTTAATAACCATAAACCCAAAATGATGCTCTGAAATTTGGGCTTTGCTACCTTTAAAATTCTATGTGTTATTTTTGACATATTATATTACTTTATATTTTTAAATTTAAGTTACTTTAAACAATTTATACTAGAAATTTTCCCTCCTTCCAAAAATTGGATAGATTAATCTATTTAAATTTGAATTAAGTAATAATGTAGCAAAGTGAAATGCTTATAACATTCTGTTACTTCTTTTGGAAGAAATACTGTCTAGTTTACTATTTTTGTAATTTGAGACAAGAAGAGTATTATTTTTCCCAAGGGCTTAAGGGTATTACGTGCACCTACACACAATTAGGTAAATCTGATTTGAAATTACAGGGAGTGGGGTGCTCAGTGCTCTCTTTCCCTGTGTTCATGGCTGTCATGGTGGGGTACCCCGGCTTCAGGTGACTTGCCCTCAGAGTCTTGAGAAGATGTGTGTTCAAGGTTAAGGTGAATGCAGCCCGCCTGTCCTCTAAAACCATGGTACTTCCTGCTGGCGTTAAGAAGCTCTGCTCTGGCACTGAATTTAGCAAATTTTATAACATGATGCTAATGCCTCTACCTTCTCTTTCATTAGATATCTAGAAATGCCCGAACTTTGTGACAGGAGAGTCTGGTTAGGAGGAAAAACAGCCGTGGCTCCAGTGGTACTTAACTGGTCATTGAAATGTCATGTGTCCAGTAGGTGTAATCACAAGGCTCACTCTGAGGACTGAGGCTCACTCAAGGCAAGTGGCACGATCCGGATGCATAGCGTTTAACTGATATTATCATTGTTTTGGTTAAGCATCAGGCTGTGGCCTAGTACATAATAGTTACTGAAATTAGCTGCAGTGAAAATGACAACTTACTGTCTCACATGACTGAGCGGTATGGAGTGATCATGGGTTCAGGCTGAGCTGCAGCGGGTGCTGGGAGGCTCTCTCCCTATCTCTCTCTCTCTCTCTGTCCTTATCTCTCTCAGTCGCTCTTTGTCACTGTCTCTCTTTCTGTTTTTGTCTAGTTTTGCTTTTGCCTCGCTATCTCCACTCCGTTTCTCTGTCATTGTAGTCTAGCCCTCTCCAAAATTGTCTTTTAAAAAAATATTTGCTCTCCTCGTCTCCTTCCCACCTCCCTCTCTCTGTCTTTCCACGTCCCTTTTTCCTGTCTCTTCCCTCCCCGCCCCTGTCATCGCCGGGTCCCCCCCCTCCTGTGTCTCTTCTCTCTCCCTCCTTCTCTGTGTCTATCCCTCGGTTTTTCTCTCTTCATCTGCGCTGCCTCCTTCTCTTCTACTCCCGTCGGTGTTAGGTGTAATTCTCTAACGGCGGTGCTGGTGGTCCTACAGAAAAGAAAATAATACTTTTCCCATAGCCCCAGCAAAAATCCAATTATCTCAGTTTCGTAGGAGTGGAAGAAATACTGTGTATGCTCAGATCTTGGGCCAGGAGCTTCGTTCCACCCCAATCCCTTGGACTCGAAGTGGAGTGTGTGTGGCAATAATCAAGCTGTAGCGTATTGGATGTTTATTATGTATGTGTAGCAGGCCCTGCACTACAAATGTGTTAAATCTCAGTACGGCCTCAGAGCATCTTTCAGTATTAATGACTACACTATCCCCATTCAACAAATAAGGAAATGGAGCCTTAGAAAACTAAACATCTTACCCAAGGTCGTATATAAAATAAATAATTGAGCTGACATGAGAGTATGGACTGGCCCCAGCCCTGTGCTCTTAATGCCACACATACTACAGCCTCAGCAGGAGCTTTAGCCTTCATTTTTGCCTCTATAAAATGAGGTGTTTGATTTAGATCTTCACACTATTTAGTATCCATAGTATTAATTTTGCCATTGGTCGGCGATGTGTTATGAATGTATTTGAGTGTCCTCTGGGCCTTCTCAGTAGCTTTCAGTGGTCCTCTCTCCCTTTTGTCCTCTTTAAATTTTTAAAATAAAAAAATAGTGGGGTTTTCTTTAACACAGGGTTTCATATCCTCCAGTGCTCCAGGTAACACAGCCACCAGGTAACACAGACATTAGTGTGAAAATCTGCATGGGCTGCCCCCTGCAGGCACAGGGAGGGATCGGCTCACCTGGCCAGCCCGCAGCACTGCTGCTTCCTTCAGAAATGGAGGTTCAAGTCCAGAGACTCCTTGTATTTGATGATTTGCCAAATAACATCATCTTTGTATAGCTAAAAATGTAAGAAGTCATGGATTAGACCTCTTTTCCTTAGGATATTATAAATTAAAGCTGCCACAGGCACAAATATTTGTGTCTGCCTTTTGCCTATTTTTCATCCTAAATTAGTTTTCTGATTTTTTTATTTTCTCATTATTTTCTAGTTCCTAGAATTTATCCTCTAGGTTGGAGATACACACACAGACACACACACACACACATATATATTTGCCTTATATGTGAGATATCTATATACTATATATTTTTAATGTTTTAACTATAATATATAATTTTTTATATTTTGACTATATTTTATTTTTCTCACCTATAATAGCTTTGTCACCTATAATATTTAGTTCTAATAAATTGAAAACGGAAGCTTTAAATGTCATAGTTTTCCAGTTATGTGACATTTAGCCAATTTTGTGTAACTTTAGACAAGTTTTTTGTTTTTTGTTTTGCAGTTTTCAGCCAGGGCTGGGTTTGAACCCACCACCTCCAGCATATGGGGCTAGCGCCCTAATCTCTGAGCCACAGGCACCAACAGAGTTTTTTGTTTTGAAATGACTTCTAAAATTTTTCCCTGTAATGATGGAGCAGTTTAAATATCTTTTAACATAGCTGTGTCGGGGATGATAGTCAAACTCCTCAATTAAAAAAAACTCTATATGCTTAAAATCTCCTTCATTGGGAAATAAATGAGAGTTACTTTTATTGTTAAAATTCTATTTCAAGGTTAATTCTCCCAAAGGGACATATGCCCCAACTCTGATGTAATACTACTGATTAGAACATTGTTCAAAATTAGGAAAATTTTAATATTATTCTTTAGTCATTATTATTTTGTTTTCAGAAAATAACCTGTCAACAGTGATTTTTAAGTAATGTTTTTGGAAAGTGGTATATGAATAGTAATTCAACATTTTAAATCTCAAAATCCATTTTTGAAACACTATTATCTGAGACCTAATCCCACGTGCCTTCTGGGTGGACTCTACTGAGTCAGCCAGACTTGCAGAGCTTTGGGGCCTCCTGTTATTCCCTGGAGCTGTTTTTCTTAGAGTGTTTGTGACCCTCATCTCTGGCTTTAACTTTCTTTCTTTTTTCTTTTCTTCTTTTTTTGAGACAGAGTCTCACTTTGTCACCCTTGGTAGAGAGCTGTTGTGTTACAGCTCACAACAACCTCAAACTCTTGGGCTTAAGCGATTCTCTTGCCTCAGCTTCCCGAGTAGCTGGGACTACAAGCATCCGCCACAATGCCCAGCTATTTTTTATTGCAATTCTCATTGCTGTTTTAGTTGGCTGGGGCTGGGTTCAAACCCGCCACCCTCGGAATAGGGGGCCAGCGCCCTTCCCATTGAGCCATAGGTGCCATCCAGCTTTAACTTTCTATTAGTGGTCTGAATATGTTCTGAGGAACCATAATTAAGACTTTAGCATATTACTTTTTTATGAAACATTTTGCTACAAAAATAATGAAGGAAAGTTTTTGCCTAATGTTTGGCCTCACTGAAGCAAAACAGGAAATGATTTTGATTTTCTTAATTTTAATGGCTAGAGTATAGCAGACTAGTCCTAGGAGAATTAAACCTCAGGTCTTTATTTCTTCCTGGAAGAAGTGAGTCTTATAGGAGATAAAAAGCAGATGGCTTAGTACAAGGAAGACTAGAACTCTGCCTCTGTGGGTGTGTGGATGTGTATCCAGAGGGGTCATTAACATCTCCCTTTACTGACACAGAAAGGATCTGTTCAAGGACTATTATTAGACTGTCAATGTTTTTATTCATCTAAAATATACTTATTTGCTGCTAATCTCATACTGTAATGGGTTTTATGCACATATAAATTATGTAAATTTGAAATAGTGTGATACATTGCATTATTATCTCTGTGTGCACAGTATATCTAATGTATATTTAAAATATTTAATAATCTCCCCAATTAACTTCTTACTCTTAAAGAATTGAGAAGTTTCAAAGATGGGTAGTTAAGTTATTGGTATACTTTGTTTACAATGTTCCATGTGGTAACATTGGCCAGGAAACCAATAAAACTATTATTGGTCATTGGGATCCATGGGAATTTCTCAAGTCTTGAATGGGTGGAGGTGCAGGGGATACTATGTGCATTGCTGTGTGTAATATTTTAAACCATTTGTGGTTTGAACAAAAGTTAATTTATTCATTCAACAATATAACTAAATTGTGTAAGCTGCTGGGGCACAAAAGTGAACCAAATAGTAGCATCTTCCTTTGCAAAGCTTTCAAGATAGAGTCACACATTGACATTTGAGTAACTATGTAAGGATCTGCTATTTACAGTTTTAAAATAAATAACCCCCATTGAAATAAACTTGTTTTAACAAAATATATCCAAGCCAAGCATTGATATTTCACAGAAGCAGGGTAGAAAATCTTAGGAGGTAACAATTATTTTCAGCTCAGGTACGCCTTTCAATTTGACAAGTCAGAGCGCAAAGGCATTTGATGAAGCATGAAGCAAATTCAAAGTAAAAGCACAGCTTGCATTCATTTATGGTTGAGCCCTATTCTTCTAGTATTTGTTGTCAATAAATCCAAATATATAAAATTCGTATGTGGGAGGCTGAGGCAGAAAAATCACCTGAACCCAGGAGTTTGAGGTTGCTGTGAGCCATGATGCTATTGCATTCTAGCCTAAGCAACAGAGTGAAACTCTGCCTCAAAATAATAATAATAATAATCATAAATTGCAAAATAAATTTATACATGGGTGTGCTATGTATCTATTGCTTCTCTATATAGTATGTTCTATTTCCTAGAGCTGTAGTCTGCTATGAGAGCCGTCTATGTTGCATCTTCTCCCACACATTAGAGATGTGAGACAGCTTTGAACAATAAGGGAGATTTTCCCTCTTAAGTTTGTTATTATTTGAAAGGTAGGTTTCATAGCACCTACACTATGTGTATTAGCATAGCTATATACCAACGTAATATTTTGTTAGGTTGTGCTCATTTGTGTTATAGGGTGTTAAAATGGAAGCTTTGAGACACATTATAAGGCACATTTTTTTTTTTTTTTGAGACAGAGCCTCAAGCTGTCACCTGGTTAGGTGTGAGCATCACAGCTCACAGCAACCTCCAATTCCTGGGCTCAAGCGAGTCTCTTGCCTCCACCTCCCAAGTAGCTGGGACTACAGGCGCCCGCCACAACGCATGGCCATTTTTTGGTTGCAGCCGTCATTGTTGTTTGGTGGGCCCGGGCTGGATTCGAACCCGCCAGCTCAGGTGTATGTGGCTGGTGCCTTAGCCCGTTGAGCCACGGGCGCCAAGCCTATAAGGCAGATTTTGCCTGGGCTTCCCTCAGGGAGAACTGCTATGACTCAACATCTCTTCCTGTTTCCAAAATGAGATGGGTATGGGATGATAGCAGCTGCTTCAAACCTAGCGAAGGAGTCTCCAAGGATTTATGGAGAGAACTTGGTGGGGCATTTCCTCGCCTCACCCACCCACCAGTGCTGCCCCCATGACCTCAGGTGAAGAGGGAAAGGATATAAGGAGACCACACTGAAGAGCTAAAATGAGTCCCCAGTTGAGATGTACAGCTGGGAAATTAAAGCTGAATATGAACTAAAGACAGAGGAGGGTACTTTACAATAAACCTGCACTCCTGAAGTTTGTTGAAGTTTCCCAAGATGAATCTCAGAAAATTGAGCTGAGATTTAAGAACTTTAACACCTGTTAAAGGGGTAGGGAGGAGGAAGGATTGATTGGGCCAGGAAGCCATCGGACGACCACACAGAGCTGATAGTCTCTGGCAGCGCAGCTGGGAGCTATGAGCAGAAGGCAGGTCAGAGGAGTTGCATGTTGGGGAATGCTCGAGGCCCTTGTGCCAGAGTCTTGCTCAAGCATGGACTGTGGGCTACCCCGAGAAGACTGTGCCCTTGGCTTAAAAGCCAAGTCAGACTTGGAGAAAGCTGACAGCTGAAGGCCGCCAACTAAACAGGCTCTTCACAGATGGCCATTGGGTGCTTTCCTGAAGAAGAATGTGGTCAGGGTACGTTCATTTGTAAAAATCTTCTAGCATGTCTGTTGATACTCAACTAATAAAAATCTTTCATGTACTTTTAGTCACTTAACAGTCTTGTTCAAGTAATTAAAAGTCTCCACTCTACTCTGGTCAAAATCTGATTTTTTCTTTCAATATTTCTTCTCTCTCTCACTCCAGCATGTATCTGACTATTGTATTTGTTCTTTAACTCTTCTTTCCCTCACTTGCCAGAGGTAGTTTGTAATCCTCCCAGTTTAGACCGGGAGACGGTAGGCATTGGTGGAAAGAGAGACGCTGTTGAGGTCCCATACGTGTGCAATTCCTGATTCACTCTCATGAAACTACCTTGTGATAAATGGAACTTCTGTGAATGATACCAGTATTAGATACTTTTGATATATTTTCATTACTAATAATAACTGCTACTGATTAGAGCAGAAGCTCTACTGAGTGATTTATTTGTGAACTCTTATCTAATTTTAATCTTTACTTCAATCCTTACATATAAGATATAAACCCCATGGGTAGATGGAGGAACTGGAATCTGGATGTCTCAGGATCCCAAAGTTCTTGTTCTTGTGCCGTCCACATGCAGGGTAGACATTGTAAATGATTTCTATACTCTGTACTTCATATTTGCTTTTGAGTTTGATTATATTTACCAATTACTGATCTTACTATTTAAGACAAATCAAGTAAATACAGTCAATTATCTAGAACAAATTAAAGAAGCTCAACCTGTAATTTCCCTGAATTTTTGGAAGGTAGTTTGAAATATAAAAATATGTATCATTTGTTTTAGAAAATTTTGCTTTAAAATTCTAGTAGCAGATAGAGTTAATTTGTTAGGGAAGAAGGAAGAGCTGAGAATTGCAAATCTACTTTAAATATTGCTTTTGACCGTTGCTCAAGTCTGTCTACACAATAAGGTGCCCCAGATGTTTGTTTGCAAATTGTTTTGGTGTTGATCATATGTAATAGTACATACGTTAATTGTGGCTAGTTCCCCTTTTTTATGTAAAAATAATACAGAAGTTAAGCATTTCGTGTTGTTGTTGTTGTTGTTGTTTTTCTTCACAAAGAACATAAATGAAATGGAAGCAAATTCACTTTCTTTCATAATAAATACATGGAGAAGCTTTTAGCTTTTAATCTTGGTTGATTTTCCTATGGGAGGGGCTATCATTATAAACTTCCTAAGTTACTCAGAATTCATCTTTTCCATATTTATATGAGGTACGATTTCATATTTTTAAAAAGAATAGTTCATTTCCCCAAATAGAAATCTTAGCACTGCCAATTTTAGCAACATTTTATTATGAGCAGTTGTCACCATTCTCGTCGTTGACATTTAATTGGTTTCCTTTCAAAACCAGGAAAGAATCCATTCAGCAGATATTTATGATTTGGGTACAGTTCTAGGTGGTGCGGATAAAACGGTGAGCAAAACAGCTGACATTCTTCACTTCACAGATATATTCTAAAGAGGAGAGAGGAACATTTGATAATAAACAAGGAAAATATTTGGCATACCCAGTGATAATAAGTGCTATGGTGAAACACAAAGGAAGACATCAAGATAATGACTACTGATAGGATGGGAGAGGACAATGTTTTGGATTTTCAAATTGGGGAGTTATCATTGAGACAATAACATTTGAGTAAAAACAAAACAAAACAAAACAATGAAGGTCAGGAAATAGGAAATGAGGCAGAAAAATATCTAGGGGATGAACAACCTTGGCAGGGAGAACAATAAGGTTCTTACACAGGAATGTGTTGACATATTAAAGAAGGAGGCGGGAGGACGATGTGGCCAGTACAGAGTGGACAGAAGAGTGAGCAGAGAAAATAAGGACAGAGAAGTAATTGGGGACACAGCAGGTAAGGTCTTGTAAGTCACTTTAGGACGGAAGGTTTTTATGCGGGTGAGGTAGGGCGAAGCATTTAGTCAGAAGAGTGATAACATCTGGCTTCCAGTTCTGTCTGCATTGAAAATATAATCTAACAAGGAAGAGGAAGAAGCAGAGAGATTGGATAGGAGACTCTTGTAACAATGCAGCCGAGAGATGGTATTGACCTGGATCTACATAGCCGTGGGGAGGTGGGAAGACAGGGCCGTTTTGTGGATACGTTTTAAAGGCATAGTTCAGAGGATTTCTTGATGGATTGGCAGTGGAGGTGAAAAAAGGACAAATTTCGCCCACCTTAAATATTTTGCCATGAATAAACAAAAAGATGGACTTGCCACACTATTTGACTATCTAGAGAGTGATCAAAAATCGCATCATAGGCATTTGATGTCGTAGTATAAGATATCGCTACAAAAAAGAAAAATTAAATTGGCTGTGTTTAAAGTAAAGCCACATGAGTCCTATAGATGTCCTCAGGCTGCACATGGCCTGATAAAGTACGACAAAGTGAGTGAGATGACACATATGCCCCAAGACACTGAACACAGACATAAGCCAAGGTTGGTAGCAGTGGGTAAAAATTATTATGTGGAGGGGTAATCCGTTCTGTTAATGAGAATTCTGAGAGTTAGATCAGCTCTTCAGCCACTTTGAAGACATGCTTCTAGCTAAGTTTCTTTCTTTTCCAAATTCAAATGAAAGCTTAAAACCTGTGCAGATAAGTCCCAAGAGAAATTAAAAATAAGGTATATAGTTGATTTGGATCCTGGCATTCCCGGGGTAATTCCAAGTCTGTTCATTCATTCATTAAGCTCTTCATGTAGTATTGCCTTAGAAAGTAGTTCATGAATCACTGTGTCAGGTGTGATCATCAAATTCCTGAATTAAAAAGCTGTTACATGCTAAAAATTTTATAATTCCCTTTGTTTGATCTTGAAAAGCAGAGAAAGTGGCTTTGGTTGTAGAAGCACTGAATTGTCATAAAACAATGTAGGAGGATGAAGTTAGCGTCTCAGTATTGCATGCACTCTAATGTAATATGACAATATTTCATGCACACTGTCTTTGACTGTCTTTCCAGGACGTGATGAAGAATTAATTAAATAATGCTTGTGAAGAGTAAGGGAATATACTGAGCAAAAATAGTCCTAACAGCTCTCCCATACACTTCATTATTGCATCTTTTGTTATCTTTTCACGTGTCTGATTAGGTTACTAAATTAAAAATTCGTGTGTATTCTTAAAGTCTGTAGATATTTTCTTAGTATGTCTCTTCCATTACATGGCTCACATATAACTCATCTGGAGCTCCAAATGTAAAAAGTGTCTAAAATACACAAAGGATTGCATTTGAAATGTGTACTAATGACAATGACATTGAGTTGTTACACTGTAGAAGCTCTTCTTTTTAAACATCAAGTCAAAAAAAAAATGCCCTATAAAGTCTATTTGTTCATTGATTAAAAATCATGTTCCCTGTTAAACAGCCAAAGGTGCTAAAAAGATGGAAAGGCAGTGTGAGCTGGCTGTGCAGAAAAGAGTTCAGGCCTTGGAGCCATACAGACCTGGGCTTGAATCCTAATACTGCCAGGCTGTAGCTGTGACTCTTTCCTTTACCTCCCTAAGCCTCAGTTTCCTTGTGTGGAAAGCGTTCTCGTGTGGATTAATGGACACATAACCAAGCAGATGAGGTTTTGCTTTCTTCCCGTTTTGAACCCCACTCTTTGTGTGTGTGTTTTGTGTATATTGGAGAATCATAAAGACTAACCGTGGAGGGATAACTTCACCGTGTGTCAGGGAAACCAGGAAGGATTCATGGCCCAAGCCACAGACTGTAGATTTCCTGATAAATAAACTGAAGTCAAGGATCACATTGAGAAAAGATATCAGAAGAAAAACATAGGTTTCCTAGTTTGAGTAGGGTATAGATTTCTCTACCATTGGCGGGTCCGCTGAAAGACCCCAAGTTGCTCCCTGGAGGTAGTGTGGGTAGGAAGGGCAGATGTTATCGGAAGAAGGAAAGCAGCACAGCAGGGAGAGTCCGTTTTACTCCGTGGAACAGCAGAGGAGGAAAACTGGAAGGGAAACTTAGACAGGAACTCACATTTGGACCCAGAAGAAAACAACCTAAAGGTTAAAGGTTAGACGGATGGACCATAGTGAGGGTCGCCACTGATGCACCTAAGACCCTGATGGGGAAAAGAAATATCCCAGAATACGGGGCCAAGGGTGCTCCCCACACCTCTCCTACTTCTTGGAACAGGGGGGTGCCCAAGGTTGAATCATGCTGTATCCTCAGGGCGGAAGCTTCTAGACTTGGTGAAATCAAAAGAAAATGAAAAATTGGAAAAAATTATTTCTAAAACATGAAACAACACAGGTTTCTAAAAAATTAAAATAGAAGTTTTTTTAAAAATGAACAAGAAAGACTGGGAGGGGTGCAAAAGTCATTTGCATGTTCTATGGTTTGGCATGTCCACTTCTGTAAAATATGTTATATAAATAAAGCCTTAATTGTGGCTACTTCTCAAAAATGAGATGGAAGGAGAAATTTTTCTTTTCATGTCATAATTTCCTATTTCTTGGAATTTTTTAGGAACAAAATGATTTATACTCATGTATTATTTAAAGTTTTAAAAATAAAGGAAAAAGGCAATACTCCCAGAGTGCCGCACAGGGCTAGGCAGTAGCTAGTCTTCTAGAGTTAACTACTAAGGTAGTTGTTCCAATGCTATCTTCACTTCAAAGCAGATATTTTAATCCAAGCATCATTACTATTGGTAGTGAGATATTTATTTTTAGGACCACTTATCCTTTTGACCCTTAATTCGTGGTGCTATTTGACCATTGGAAAATAGCTACAAGAGTATGGTAAGTGAGATAAATTTTATTAACCCGAATGTGATCTCTCATTAGCTCCTGGGTTATGCAGTGCTACTGAGCTCAGAAGATACCTATTTTAGTAGGTTAATTTCTGCTACAGAGGGAGTTGCTGAAATTTACACTTGCTTTGTATTTAACTACCTGTAGAAAATGACTTTGGATCCCTCTGCCTAGGAAAGGGCAGAATATTAATATTGTGTAATTATCTTTTCCTTTATGTCCCCAGAGCATTTGTGCCTGAAAAAGATTCAGGAACAGTGAAAAGGACTTCTTTATAATTATCTCCTTGAAAAGGTACACGGCAGCATTGCTCTATTACTGACTAGTAATAGTACAAGTAATTGTTATGAAACCTGAAATGTAAATCTGTTATTTATTCTTAGTAATAATTATGACCTTAAAACAAGTCATCATAAACTTTGCCTTAAATATGATCATAAGTTTGCATTTAACCAAAGGAACAACTAATTGAGAGATTGTGCATGAATAGATTCATTCCTACAAGCAAGGGTGGAAAAGGCCTAAAGTGTGCACACAGCCTTAGCAATTCTGTGAGTGCATTTTTTCTTTTCTTTTTTTTTTCTCTTTTTTACCATTTCAGTATTTGATTCCTTTTCCAAATAATTAGCTCTCTCTGCCTCTGCAACAGAAGACAGTGAATGTGCTGAGACCGGACAGAGGATGGTTTATCTGCCCTGCACAACGCAGTGTGTGTGTCATTATTGTTGCTGAGAGTGAGGGCCTGGTTTTTAATAGAATTATAACCCAAACCATCAGGAAAGAAGGAGCTAGAATAGTCACTAGATTATCTTTACTTGTCAGTCTTTTCTCCTTTTCCACCTATTCTATTTAAATTTACTTGAAATTATTAGAAGGAAAAAAACACAACTAAAGAAATGCTAAAAATCCGACGAATGTTTCTATGACATAACAGTTCCTAAAAAAATCATTACATACAGAAGAAAACATTGTAAAAATAAGAGATTAAGGTCACAGTGTTTTCAAGACACTTTTCTGATTTTGATCTACCTATAATTAAAGGGGGGGCAATTGGGTGGCAAGCTCCCTTTGCAGGACTTTAGAGTTATTTAGAGTACCTACCAGGGTAGAATTCCAAGAATAAGACAGTACAGATTTAAAATAGATGATAGATTATTATGTGTGTGTGTGAGGAGGAAAGGGGGAGTGACAGCTTTGAAATTGTTTTGTAATATGTCTGAAGTTATTTTATTGAATGCTAAAGAATTTTAGAAGATATTTTCATATGCTGGAATTTTTTTGCAGTCATTGTCTGGGTTTGGGAATTTTTCGCCTTGGTGTAAACATCTTTTCCCTATAAATAACAGTTTAAGCAATGAGATTTCCCCTGCAAAAACATTTCTGGCGCCCTTATGTCTCTTTAAGATATTTGATTTTCTAGAACCTCCTTTTGAAAGATTCTCGATATTTAAGTTGCTTAAATTTTGATGCCGACACTGTCATTTTAAGGAAGTTGGCTTGGGTGAAATTTCTTCTGTGTAGAAAGTGGAGGATGAGGCTTAACATGTTTGACTTTAGTCCAGAGTTTTCTGCTCCAGCAAAGTATTGCCATTGCTAAGCATCTAGATACATGGGTGCCCTTGAGCCAGAGCTCTAGTGAGGTCTCTGTGTGGTACTTCCATTGAATTTGAGATACAGCTACATTCAACAGAAATTCTTTCTTCAACCACAAATCAGTGACCATTTTCATGTAAACACTGAGTAACTGCCTTGCTTTCAGAGTTATACCCTGTGAAGACATGGCACAGGAAATGCTCTTTGTCCACTGGTCAGTTTCCAGAGTACCAATTTCCAAATACAAGACAGTCTTTCTAAAATTTTCTCCCCCAAATTATTCAGCCATTTAATAAAATGTATTTGAGAAAGTGAAAGTGTGAACTGTGAAAACTGCCTTTCTTTACCCATATTTAATTTTGAGAGAGGAGGAAGCCTCAGCCCAGCCAGAATTTACTCAATGGCCTGTGATAAACAACGCATCACTGTGGTGGTGGCAATCAGAAATCTAAACAATTTGAAACTTCATGGACGTTTAAGATGATCAAATGATTAGGTTTCAGAGAAATTGATTCTTGTGTCAAACCCCTAAAGGAACAGTTTGCCGCCTATCTCTATTGATCTTTATTTCTAGAGCAAATGAGAAAAATCATTCTTAAAAGATTGAGTCTAAATTCCATCTGTCTCTATTCTATATAGAATACCTTGGGAGGCCCCTACGTGGTTAAATATCAAAAGTGGTCCATTTAATTTTCAGAAGAGAAAACAGTTTTTAGTAAACACAAACCAAAAAAATGATGTGGCTATTTTCTCTTTAGCCAAGGCTTATTAGTACTGATGAATCGATATGAAGGATGCTAGGTATCCCAGCTGTTGGGGTGCAGCTCAGATCTCCATCTATGCTGTCATTGCCCATAAGCAAAGCACTTAAGGGTTGGCAGCAAATAGCTTGGACCTGTCTACTTGTCTGGAGAACTGTCCTTAGCCGAAAAGGAATTGTTAAGTTCCATGCCCATTCCCAACCCTGCCTCAGGTGGAATAAACCCTGCAAGGCAATTGACAGCCATTGCTCTCCAGACCACCAGGCTGAAGCTAGAGACCAGCTGAGAGCACATTCTTCTGTCCTGCTCCCCTGACTCCTTTTCTCTGAGAGTGCTCCCTCAGTAATACTGTGCCCCTGAACCTACCTCGAGGCCAGCCAAAGGTGAATCTCGCGTTTCTTCAACTATATTGTGACATCCTTGGCATCAATTGTAAGAGACATGCAAAGTAACCAGAAATTGGTACGTTACTTGTGTTACATGGCACTAGTCACCGTACTAAACTGAAAGAATGATAAAAGTAATGGATGTTTTCTCAAAACAGATATCCTAATTTTGAAAAGCTAATGCTCGATGAAACAGAAAGAGGCACAGATAATGATCATAAAATACTGATGTATGGGTCATTGAAATTTTGAAAAATTTTAAAAATTTCTCCATATTTTAAAAGTCACGAGGCTGCATTTTAACAGGTATAGGGGCTCGGTCCCCATAGCTCATTGGTTAGGGCGCCGGCCATATACATAGAGGCTGGTAGATTCAAACCTGGCTTGGGCCTGCTAAACAACAATGACAACTGCAACAAAAAATCAGAACTTCAGTGTTTCTTTTTTAACAAAAACTTTGTTTTTTGTTAAGGCATAAGCTAGGTGTTGTGGTGGGCACCTGTAGTCCCAGCTGCTTGGGGAGCTGAGGCAAGAGAATAGCTTAAGCCCAAGAGTTTGAGGTTGCTGTGAGCTGTGACACCACAGCACTTTACCAAGGGCAAAAAACAAACAAAAAAACAGGTTAGAGAAACAATATAATGATGGGGATTAAATTCATAGGCATTACATGCTAATTTTAAGAAATATAAAGTATACCTTAACATACTTTTTAGGAATATCTGTGTCTTTATAAGTTATAAATCAGGATATGTGCAAAAGAGTAACAGTGGTAGAAGTGATAGAAGCTTTCTAAGAAATTTTAAAGATGTTTGGAATTAAAATTAAAAAATCTTCTCTATTGCCAGATATTGTGACTACCTGCTAACTTTTAATTTGCATATAAATTTATTGTAGCATAGCATCTCACTAATATGCATTTTCCCCAAACAGTAATTATTTAGGCAAATTTTTAATTAGATCAAAGGAAAATAAATAATTCATATTCCCTAATTTTGAATTATTAGCACCTGCTATTATGATTTAAAAATGCTACATTCCCCTCACATATCAAGTTCTCCTGTCTACTGGCTTTGAAACACCAAGCTCATCATTTTGTTTGATCACATTCCATACATATGAAACAGAACTTCAATGTTCATTTTTTGTTAAAGTGTAGAGTGCTTCTATTTTCAGTTTGATAAAGAGTACTCCATGAGATTTTGTTTTCAATTTTGTCGCGACCGCATAAATGATCATGCGTGCTCAGGGAAATGATCTCATAGGTGCCAAGAGAGTATGTACTCAAGGAAATGATATTCAAGGGTGGTAAGGAAATGATCTCCAAAATACTGCATGCAATTTTTCTCCACTAATTCTTCAAGGAAATACCATAAAATGCTTAATGTTTAACACTAGCCTTACTACTACGGAACTGACGTTTCTCCTCCAGGATTACTGTTACTTGGTGGCTTGCCTTCCAAGTCACAGGAGATTTCCCAGCTTGCCAGGAGAATGTTTTGTTCTCAGTAATTCCTGAGATGAGTTATGGTATTGGTGGCTGTTGTAGTAAGTATGATGTTTAATACTCTATACAATTTGTTTTTAATTTAATGATGGTGCATTAGAGATAAAATCAATCAACTTTCTTAACCAATTAAAGAGTTATGTAACAGTTACAGATAGCAGCAGAGTTCTTACCTAGCCAGGAAGCATTCTGTCTTTAATTATTTACTCTTCACGGAGCTAACAAAGGTTAATTCAGCATTTCATTTCCAGTGTCAAGCATCTTGAGGGAATTTCTGCTTATTATAATGGCACATATTACACAACCCTCATTAGTGGAAACACAAAGATGTGTCCAGACAAGTAGTTTGATATATTCTAGTTCCTCAGTATGGTCAGGATAGTGACTCGACTTCTACCTCAAAAACTGGCAGAGCCAATTAGATCATAGGCAGATAAATAAATCCCCTCAGATAGTTATTGTAAAGCTGGAAATTTATGTATAGTTGGCCCAATGAGAAAGCTTAAATGTTCTCCTTAACTGTGCCACATGTTAAATTCCGCATTAGTAACAAATCCTTTTGCCTTTAAGACTGCCTCTATAGGCGAGGCCAGAAGTGCAAAAGTCCCCCAAGTTAGAGATTAGTTTTTGTTGTTTCATTTTTTTGTTCTTGTTTTTGTTTTTTTCTGTCTGTACTAAATTGGAATTTCATTTATTGCTAAATAAATAACTTTTAATAAATATGTGAATAGATAATACTATCCATTTATTTTAAATGAATAAATACATACCTAATGCATCTCTATTGTTAAATAAATAAAGTCAGATTTCTGGGAGAAGTGACCTCCCAGTTATAGTTTTAACTATAATTTTTAGTACGAGGAGGGTGATTCATCAAGTATTTTCCTGTAAAGATGTTTTAACTAAGAAATAAGATATGGAAAGAAGAGATTGGCATGAATTTGGATTCTGGAGAAGGGAGGACTTAGAAACTGGAGTTTCGTGTTGTAGGTTACTTGACACATTGGCCTTGTCACACAGTCTTGGCTGCATAGCTCTGTTTGCATTCTCTGTTTCAGTAGATAGGAATAACGCACCACCCTTTCTAAATTGAGTGTTAGAACATTAGCCATCCATAATGCTAAATGCAAATCATTGACAGTGCAGTTATCCTTTACCATTGAACTGCACAATGCTTTGCCTTCTAATATGGGAGTAAGGCATATATTATGCTGGTTATTCATTTATTATATTTGATTTCATGTAGCAAAATTAGTTTAAGAAACCATTGGAAAAGCATCTAATGTTATATACAAGTTTTATGATATTTGTAGTTGTGCTAAAGATAATGGCAAAAGATCAGTCTTTAGCTTAATTGGAGAAAAAGATGCACTTCTGGATTTAATTACAATTTAGTTCTAGATCTAAGATCAGATTATTTTTATGCTGAACACCATCATTTCCCCAGGCAAGACCTAAATTGTCTGCTTTGTGGTTCCATAACAAATAAGTGTTACATAAATAAGAACTTCTAGCAAGAATTGTGTGGTCTCATACATTCTTTTCATTCATTTTGTTCATTAAGCAAATATTGAGTGCCTAATTTATGGTTTAATGTGCTTGGTGCTGGGGACACAAAGGTGAACAGAACATTAAGACCTCTGCCCTTGTGAAACTTAAGGTCTTTTAGAGGAGTTAAACGAACAAGGAAACAAATAAAAAAAGATGATTATAAATCTTGATAAATGCAGGGAAAGTGATAAAAGAGGTGATGGGATAGAAAGTGATGGGAGGAGACTACTTTGAATAAGTTGGTTAGTAAAGATCCTGCTGTGGCTGGGGGTGATGGTTGGTGTGTTTGTGGAAGAGCAAGAAAGCCAGAGTCTCTGGTACACACTGAACAGAGTCCGTGGTACACACTGTTGGAATGTGGGCTCACACCTCCCAAGACCCTAGAGGCAAATGTGGAAATTTTATTGCAAGAAGAGTAGAAAGCCACTAATAGTTTTTAAAACAGAGGTATTATATAATCTGATTACTGTTTTTTTTTTAATCACAAGTATTTAAAAGTATGGAACGCTTCATGAATTTGCGTATCATCCTTGTGCAGGGCCATGCTAATCTTCTCTGGATCGTTCCAATTTTAGTATATGTGCTGCCGAAGCAAGCATGATGTGATTACTGTTTTTGAAAGCTCTCTCTGACCTCTGGAAAATGAACTATAGGGAGCAAGGGTTGTAGCAGGGGAATTAAAATAAAATTGATAACTTACAGATAAATTTTGGAGATAAAACCAGTAGGACTTCTGGTTTGGCAAGAGGGAATGGAATAATCAAGAATATCTCCATCTTATCTTGAGTAAACTCAGTGAATGATGCCCTCATGTCCTGAGATGGTGGAGACAAGAGAGAGAACAGTCAGGGCAGGCAATACCAAGGGGGGACTCAAGGTATAAAGTTGGCCATGCCAAGGTTAAAATGCCTGTTAAACATCAATGTGGAGGTGACAGAGGGAATTGAGGGTGGACTGCAGAGATTGATCAGAGCTAGAAATACCTATGCTAAGATATGTACGCTTCACAAAATATGGATGCATTTAAAGGCCCAGAATCAGGTAGGTCTACTATGAAAAGGCAATGTATGCTGAGCAAATCTGACTGGTTCAGGACTGATTATCAAGGAATTTCATCATTTAGAAGTCAGGTACAGGACAAAGAGCAAGGAAGAACAAAAGAGTCCACTAAGAGAGTAGTATGAAAACCAGCGGAGTGTGGTGTGGTGGAGACCACGAGAGAAGAGTGTCTCCAGAAGGGGGGAGAAGCTCAGCTGCCTCACCTGCAGCTAAAATGTAGAGGTAGAGACATCATTATTGATTCTGACAACATGGGGTTCAGTGGATGACCTTGATGAGACACCTCAGAAGTGTGGAAGATATCAGATCAGCTTGTACTGACGCCTGAATAGTGGGAGAAAAAGGAGAGACAGTTAAGTCAACCCCCTCAAGTATTTTGTCTTTGAAGCAGGGAGAAGAAAAATGGTTATAAGAGAGACTAGGAATTCAAAGGAGATATACATTTTTAAAATTGTTTCAGGTTAATCGAGGGTACAAAGAATTAGGTTACAATGTTTGCATTGGTTAGGTGCAGTCACTCTTGTAATTGTGTCCCACCCCCAAGAGGTGTGCCATATACCCTAATATTGTGCCCATTAAGTGGGAGCACACCCATCCCCCTCCCTCATCTCCTCCTGTCTCTCCACTCCTTCCCCAACCCCCAACTTGAATTGATTAGAGTTTTTCTCTTGTGTGGGGTGCATTAGGTCATCTACTGACTTCATGTTAGAATTGAGTACATTGGATTCTTGCTCCTCCATTCTTGTGATACTTTACTAAGAAGAATTTGTTTCAATTCCATCCAGGTTAATACAAAAGATGTAAAATCTCCATCTTTTTTATGGCTGAACAGTATTTACTGTTTACTGGAAATACATATACCACACTGGTATACATATACCACAGCTTGAATACTGGTATACATATACCACAGTTTCGTTAACCTATTCCTGGGTTGGTGGCTAATTAGGTTGTTTCCACATTTTGGCAATTGGTAAATTGAGGTGTGATAAACAGTCTAGTGTGAGAAAATTATTTTTTTTTCTTCTGGGCAGATGCTTTAGTATGGGATTACAGTATCAAATGGGAGGTCTGATTTGAGTTCTTTGAGGCTTCTCCATCCTTCTTCCAAAAAGGTTGTATGTGTTTGCAGTCCCACCAAAATGGAAAAGTGTTCTCTTCTCTCCATATCCACACCAGCATTTGCAGCTTTGAGAATTTGTAATGTGGGCTGTTTTCACTGGGGTTAGTTCACAGATATCTCAGGGTGGTTCTGATTTGTGTTTCTCTGAGATACACATTTTTAAAAGGCATAAAACTGTCAATCATGATTTTGCATACTGGTTAGAATGACTTAACATAAAGGGGAATTCATGATACGTGTCCAATGCAATGATAATATCATTCAAGAACAAAATGCCTGATGAGACAAGGCAGGTGAGAACCAGAGTATAAGTGGAGAAATTGGCCACTGTGACAAAAGAGATGGTGAGGAAGATGGGTACAAATGCAGGAAGATTTGCAGATTCGATGATAAAAGATGAGATGAATGTATTCTCACCTGACGGCTTCTATTTTTTAAAGCAAAAAATATAATCCTTATTTAATCCTTAGTGAAGAATGAGTAAGGAAAGGGATTGGAGTAAACTGTTCCAACTAACTTAGGAGAAGAAAATATATTAAATACTCATAATAGTTTGGAGACTAGGGAATTGAGACTATTGGGAAACATAAAAGAATTCCCTGGTAATTCTTGAGTGATGTGATGTTGTTGTCAATTTAATGTGGAATTAGCCCACTGTGTGCTTTTTTCCTGCAACATTAGATGCCCAGATACAGATGCTGACAATGGCAGAAAATTGTGTTAAACCTGGGTTACAATTTTTAGGGGGTGGCCATGGAGTTGGAGACATTTATAAGGCAGAGATATAATGATGAACCATGGAATTAAAGCCACACAAATAAACAGGTGATACTAAGAGGGTGGTGTTGGATAGTGAAGTGGACGGCTCAGTGGAAGTCATTATGAAGCAGTAGAATTTTTGAAAGTAATAATTGAGACAAGGATAGAAGGGTATAGAGTGAAATAAATAAATAAGATGAAGGAGATGGATTTTCCAGGTGAAGATGAATGGGATGTTATTATGGAAGTGAAAGGCTGTCAAGAGAAATAAGAAAAGGTTACTGGGGGTGACAAAGTCAAGGAATTAAGATGTCAGAATATTAGATGGGGCATTCACAGGATGTTGATGTCACCCAGAAGGATGACAGAGCAAGATACTTCAATAGATCTTTAAAGAATGACCTAAGTTTGATAAATGACACCAGTGAGAACACTGAGTGGAAGGCAATTTTGAGTGGCGTAAGTTGTTTGGGTTTTTAATGGGACTAAATGAATTACAAACAGGAAAACTTGGGCAAGAACACTCATTCCCACCTCCTGGACCTGAGGCGTATAGAGTGTAAAAATAAAAAAAGCACTCATTAGGGAGGACTAGTAACAGCCGTGTGTTCAGGGTACATTCGGATTTGCCTTATGGCAAGATGGAGAAAATATTTAAATAACAGATTGAAGATAAAGGAACATTTAGTGATTATGGACATGAGTTTTGGCGGTAACATTTAAGTATATACAATGCTGTAGCCATGTGGAGAATTAGAAAATGTGCAAAGAACACACGGGCGATAAAAGACTGAGTAATAATGAGTGATATAATTAATCCTGCAAGTATCTGCTGGTGATCACAGATGTGGGGCAAATTGAAATTGATTCTGAGAGGATGAGAGCAGAAATTAGAAGAATAGATTCTGTCTGCGTGCCCGAAAGTTCGTCTGGTACAGAAAACCTGGTGTTCTCCATGGGGGTGTATAGTGACGGGATGACCCTGGACCTACTGCTTGTGGCTAAGGACCTTGAGGCTTTGTGCTTTCTCTCTTCAATTTGCCTCAGTCTAGGTCCTACCAGTTGGTGAGTCTTTTGAGATAGTAACCTCCCCCCCCCCTTTTTTTATTGTTTGGGATTCAGTGAGGGTACAAAGAATTAGGTGATACTGATCGCATTTGTTAGGTCAAGTCCCTCTTGTAATTGTGTGCCACCCCTTGGAGTTGGGCATACACCGTGATCCTCCATGCCCCTTCCGCCTCTCCCTCCCCAGTCCCTCCTGCCCTTCTCCCCACCTTGTATTAAATAATCTACTGCCTTCATATCAGAACCGAGTACATTGGAGTCTTGCTTCTCCATCCTTGTGATGCTTTGCCAAGAAGAATGTGTTCCACTTCCCTCCAGGTTAATACAAAAGATATCAAGTCTCCATCTTTTTACGGGTAAATAATATTCCATGGTATACACATACCACAGCTTGTTAATC
>CAUYON010010606.1:0-25031 GCA_963573935.1 Arctocebus calabarensis | reverse complement strand
AAATAATCCAATACTTAATGCCCAGCTATTTTCTGGCCAAAGGCCTATTGTATTTATTTTTTCAAAAAACCAATTCCTTGCCTCATTAATTTTCTGAATGATTCTTTTGTTTTCAATTTCATTGATCTCTGATTTAATTTTAGAGATTTCTTTTCTTCTGCTGGTAGGCGTCCTATGTAATCATGTTTAAGTTCAAACTAAACTTTCAAATCAGGTTCTTGGGTAAGCTGAGGACATGTTCTGAATCATTATTGTATATATTTAGGTTTTTGGTGTCATGAATACCTCCTCTTTCCTTTGTGATCATGATCCAGCCCTTAGCTAATATCTTACCCACCTTATTTATATCCTACATATGATAACCATTATTCTTTCCAGTTTCCTCTATTATGGGTAATATCTCTTAGTTCAGAACCACTTGTGGTGTGTTTGTAATTGACATCTCTCACTACTATTATAGTGACAAGTCTGATGTTTTCTGTTCTTGCCTTTTGAATTTTATTTGTTTACTTTTAGGAATGATTTCTTTCTTCTATATGATAGTATAGCATTAGAAATTATCCAAATGCTCATTATATTTAGACAGATCTCTAGTATTAAAAAGGAAATATGTTTATATTGTTTGCATTTATTTGGAAGGGTTTGGATCATTAGTACTCTTTAATTATCAATTAAAAATCTAGAAATTCACAACTCTAATAATTGTAATAATTTACAATTAATATAAGTACACCTTGTTCCTTCACTTCTATTTTAGATATATTTAGAGAAGCTTTTTATAGGCAGGCAGGATGAATAAGGGTATGTGTATCAAGAATAGCTTACTTTATGATTAACCTAATATGTATATATGTAGGTACTGTAAATTATGTATGTGTATTGTTAACATGCTTTCAAAACTAAAGGCCTAGTTACACAGGCAACTTAAAAGAATACAAAATGCTAATGTTTTGTTCTAATATTTTGTTTTTACATTACTTTTACTGTCATAATGCTAAAAATTAGCTGCTTTAATAGATTTTTAAAAATCACCATAGTTCTTTATTTCATACTGAAGTTCAGTCCCCAACTGTCTCTAATTTGTTTACTAAAGGTGTTCTTAAGGATTATTTAAGAGAACTTCCTTCTCCTCTGATAACAAAGCAGCTGTATGAGGCTGTGTTAGATGTAATGGCAAAAAGTCCTTTGAAAATGTCATCCAGTGGTTGTGAGAATGACCCCAGTGACTCTAAGTTTGCTGTTGACCTCCTAGATTGTCTGCCAGAGATTGAGAAGGTAAGCATAACTGGTATACATTTTTCCTGAAAGTCAGTCAATGATTTATGTATTTGCTCCAAAACTACAAATACTTTTTTAGGTTAGTTGGCACTTATGAATTAGGCTCTCCCTGTACTGTTTTTAAGTCTTAAGGCTAAGCCATATATACCAAAAAAGTTCCACTTCTGAAATACACTAAAAGGAAACAGGGTCAAAATGTTAATTGTACTTGCCTTTAGATACTGATAAGTGTAATTTTGCATTCTTCTTTTCTATATATTCCCAATTTTTCTATAATGAATACATAAATATAGAATGTTGCAATTATTACAATAATTATAATATGACAACAATACACTTTTAAAAACTTATAGGGAGGCTGGACACGGTGGCTTACGCCTATAATCCTAGCATTTGGAAGGCCGAGGTGGGCAGATTGCCTGAGCTCATAGGTTCAAGACCAGCCTGAGCCAGAGTGAAACCTCGTCTCTAAAAAAAATAGCCAAGCCTTGTGGTGGGCGCCTGTAGTCCCAGCTACTTTGGAAGCTGAGGCAAGAGAATCATTTGAGCACAAGGGTTTGAGGTTGCTGTGAGCTATGGCGTCACAGTACTCTAATGAGGGCAACAAAGTGAGACTCACTTTGAGAGGAAGAGGAAAAGCTCTTACTTTTATTTGCAGGATTTATATATTTATAGCGTTATGCCTACCTATATGTATGTATTTTTGCTATAAATTGTGTTCTTGAATTTGTTCCTGTATGACTGTATTAAGTAAACTTTAATTTAGGAAACCCTAAAGATGTTGTTGGATCACTTGAAACTGGTGGCTTCTTATCATGAAGTAAATAAGATGACCTGCCAGAATTTGGCTGTATGTTTTGGACCAGTATTATTAAGTCAGAGGCAAGAAACTTCAACCCATAACAACAGAGTCTTTACTGATTCAGAAGAACTTGCAAGTGCTTTGGATTTTAAAAAGCATATTGAAGTTCTTCATTATTTACTCCAACTCTGGCCAGGTAAGTTCTGCAAAAATACTCTCTTTCAATGACTGGGCATTTGATTTAGCCAATCTTTAAATATGTGCATATATCATTGAACAAAATCTTCTCTAGATTTTGCTTTTTCACATATGTTATGAATAGTTATGAATGAATACCTGCCCTTTAGATTTTTGTTTTCATCTGAATTTTCTGCGTTTGCTAATAGCATTGGAGACATAGAGATCAAAGTACACCCTTAGGTTTGGTCAGATGTGGTTTTGAACCAACCTGGTTGCGCCACTTACTAGTGATCTAACCTTGGACAGGTTCCTTAACATCTTAGAGCCTCAGAATCATTTTTTGTCATATGGATTTAATATGTTTATAGATTTTATGTGAAGATTAAATAAAAACGTATGTAAAGTGCTCAGCATAGCTCTTGACATTTGCTAGATACTCAGTAAATACTGTCTTTGCTCTTCTTGTTTTTAGTTCAACCAGTATGAAGCAGAATTCGTTTTTCTCCTTGAATCAGTTCTTCCTGACACATCTTTCCTATATTCATTCTTCAGATTATCCCAGCTTGAATTGGCAGTTATCTTTGACCTTATCTTCTTTATCCACACCTTACTCCAGTCAATAACCTAAGGCTAGCTAGGTGCAGTGGCTCATATATTCCCAGCACTCTGGGAGGCCAAGGCAGGTGTATTGCTTGAGCTCAGGAGTTCAAGACCAGCCTGAGCAAGAGCGAGACCCCATCTCTGAAAATAGCCAGGCCTTGTGATGGGGGCCTGTAGTCCCAGCTACTTGTCTGAGACAAGAGGATTGCTTGAGCTCAAGAGTTTGAGGTTGCTATGAGCTATGATGCCAAGGCACTCTACCAGGGCAATAAAGTGAGACTTTGTCTCAGGAAATAAAAAAAACCTAAGATTGACAGTTATTTTCCTAATATATCTCTTACACAATTTTAGAACTAAATAAATAGGTATTTAATCACATGCTCTATAAAGAATCCTGTATTTAAGTTCCAACATTTTCTTATCGTATGGTAACCCCCCCCACTGCCTTCACTCACACAGGTGCTCAGTGTGAGGACAGAGGTAGGGGTCAGGCTTGGCTTCACGGGGACGCTTGCCTGCAGGGTGGGCTCAGGCAGAGACTAACTTCTTCAAGCCTCGGTTTGCTGCTCTATCAGAAGTGCCTGCCTCGGCGGTGTGTGAAGACTGGATCCGTCCAGAGCAGTGAGCAAAGTATTTAACACAAAACAGGCCCTCGGTGCACGTTTCCATTCCTCACTTACTGATGTAGACGAGAAGGAAAGTCCAAAGTACAAAGGAATGCTTGATTTAGTCTTTTATTTAAGGTCAAATTCTTGGGCTTAAGCGATCCTATTGCCTCAGCCTCTGGAATAGCTGGGACTTCAGACGCCTGCTGCACCACCTGGCTAATTTTTTAAATTTTAGTAGAAATGGGTCTTGCCCTTGCTCAGATTGGTCTCAAACTCTTGAGCTCAAGTAATGCATCTGCCTTGGTCTCCCAGAGTGCTAGGGTTACAGGCATGAGCCATGGCACTCAGCCCCAGTTTAGTCTTTTAAAATAAATCTGATTAATTTTAAAAGTAAATTAAACATTAACTTAATAAAATGTTCAACTCTTAAATTTGTTAAGTTAAAATTTTTACTTTGTTTTAAATGCAGGCTTAACAATTATTCTAATATCTATTTTAATGGAATTTAAATGTATTTTAACTATTGAAAAATCCCTAATCAAGATTCTCAGGATAATTGGGATGATTTCAGCATTTGATGCCTAACTTAAGGGGTCTCTTAAGTTTTAAATGTGTGTTTTCTTTTTCCTAGAACAGCTGTAAGTCTAATAAACATCAGGAATTTGGGAAAAAACCATCTTATCATCGTAACCACAAATGAAAATTTGCTTCCCTAGAGACACCATTAGGTTTACTGTCAGTACCTTAGTTCTTTGTCATGAAGTCTGTATCAGTGGTTACTGTCATTTTATCATTTTGTAATAGCTACCTTAGTTTTAGGTTTGTGAGCAGAAACAATTTATATTCTGTGTTATCGGAAAAGTAGGTTCAGGTTTCACATTACTGTATTTTAATGAAAATCTTAAACAACTGTCTCTTAATGTATAGCACCTATTCCAAAGGTTTATGTTGTTGATTTTAAAAATAACTGCTCCTAGGTGGCACCTGTGGCTCAAAGGAGTAGGGCGCTGGCCCCATATGCTGGAGGTGGTGGGTTCAAACCCAGCGCTGGCCAAAAACTGCAAAAATAAATAAATAAATAAAAATAAAATAACTGCTTCTTTTTCTATAACACTATTTTTCTTTCTTTCTTTCTTTCTTTTTAGAGATAGTTTCTCACTTTGTTGCCCTCAATAGAGTACTGTGGCGTCACAACTCACAGCAACCTCCAGCTCTTGGGCTTAGGCAATTCTCAAAAACAACGCCCGGCTATTTTTTGTTGCAGTTTGGCTGGGGTTGGACTTGAACCTGCCACCCTCGGTATATGGGGCTAGCACCCTACTCACTGAGCCACAGGTGCCGCCCAACACTATTTTTCTTTAATTGTAGTGCCTTACACAGAGGACAGAACAGGGCGGAAGGGTGAGAGGAAACAATAGTTAGTTTTGCCTTCTAAGTCACCTGCTGTTAGATTCAGAAAACGACAGAAATCAAGTCAGTGGGTGGCCTGAGAAAACTGATGGTGACATACAAAATATGGCAAGTACCAGGCTGTATTATATTAATTCAGTGAATGCTTGTCTCCATGGATCCAATAGAACATTTTGACTTTCCTTGCTATGCGTATCTTATTTTTTTATTTGGAATTTCTCCAACTCTGGAGTTGAAAAGAGTTGCCCCCATCTTCTGCTTACCTTTTACTTTCTAAAGTTTCTGTTTAGGGTAAGAAGATAATTTGCTTTGAGATTTCCATTTGAAAAATCGTGTATTGAGTAAATTAATTAGGTAGGACTCTAAAATATCAGTGCACTAGAATGTAGAAATTATCCTGCTAACGTTTTTTTCAGATTATCTTCCACTGAGCACTGAGGTTCTTTGGAAGTGGCTTTGGGGGCAGATTAATAGCTGAGGAGGACAATATGGAAACACATTTCAGTTCAGAAAACTGAACTGGTGGCTCATGCTTGCAATCCTAGCACTCTGGGAGGCTGAGGCAGGTGGATTGCCTGAGTTCATAAGTTTGAGACCAGCCTGAGCCAGAGCGAGACCTTATCTAAAAAAAAAATAACTGGGTGTTGTGGCGGGCACCTGTAGTCTCAGCTGCTCAGGAAGCTGAGGCAAGAGAATGTCTTGAGTCCAAGAGTTTGAGGTTGCTGTGAACTGTGACACGATGCCACTCTACCAAGGGCAGGAAAGTGAGACTCTGTCTCAAAAAAGAAAAAAAGAAAGAAAAGAAAACACATTTCACTTCAGTTCAATTCAGCCCTCTTTTTATCTGTCTTTTGGATTGAGTTTTCATAAAAATTTTTCTTTTAAAGTGGCTTTCTGTTTGAAGAATACCAAAAATCCCTTACATGTTACCCATGTCACTCTACAAATGGAGAAATAGATTTAGAAAGAATATATAATCTCCTAATCTATCTTTGCTATACTGCATTTTCTATGATGAGGAAATCTGATAGGTTTTTTAGAAATGGTGGCAATTTTTCCTTAATTCTTTTTATTTTATTTTTCTAACTAGATTGCAAGTTTTATGAGGTCAAGGATTATGTTATTGTTTAACCTTATGTTCCCAAGTCTTCGCCAGCATTAACTAAACACGCAGTGTATTTCTGTTACATAAGGTATAATTATACTGTACATAAAAAGCTAATAAAGTGTCAGTTAAAAACAAATCTAAGGGTGAAGTAAGGAAAAATTAAATTTCTTAGTACTTACTGCATTTTGAAATTTTTCCAGCAGCCTCTACAGATTGCATTTTTTATTCTTTTGAAGGTGGGTAATTAACAGTGTTGGGAAAACTAGGACTTTTCTCTGGAAGTTAAAATTAGCCATTTTCTCTGCATATTTAGTGGGAAACCTTTCCAGCATCAGTAGTCTAAAAAGCCACTGATGTTGGTTTTTCAGAAATTGAATATTTAATCTAAAAGGTATAAAATATCAATGATCTTCTTACATATTTTCTAAGATAATATGCAAAAGTAATGTTTAAATAGAGTCTTGGTTAGACAACTTTAACCAACTGCTAACAAAATGAGTCTGGATTTTGCAAGCAAATGTCAGAAAATATAAGCACAGTAAGATACGCTTGTGACACAGGTTCAAAGATACACGGTTAGATCAGATTAGACGATCTCAAGGTGAGCAGAGTAATGTAATTGGTTGGTTAAAACAACAGTGTGACAGTTAAGTACAAAGAAGTAGAGTAACACAGAATGAGAGGAGAAAAGCAAGGAGATAGTGACAATAAATGGAGAGGAACTTATTAACAGAAAATAAATAAGCAGAAAGAGAAAGGTATCATGGACAGCTATGTCTCAGCATTTTAAATTAAGTCCATTTTGTATACAAAAGAGCTATAGACAAATAATTTGTTCAATGTATACAAAAGAGTAAGCAGTAAAGCCTTGGCTTGTAATGAAATAATGTGTGCCTCTCTACGGACAGCACAATGCCTGTTCTCAGAAGAAATGAGTCTTAATATGGGGAATGTTATTTGTTATTGTTAAATACCTAACCAGAATGGGAAAATAAAATATCTATACTATTTCCAGGCAACAAATGAAGACTATTAGTAGATAATGCTGTATAATCAAATTCAGGTAATTGGCCAAATCTGATATTCACGCTTTTTATCAAAGTGAAATTGAGCTGCTTAGTAAAGTAAATTATGAACTGCTGCTAATAGAATTTCATAAAAGCCCGCAAAGGTCAGAACTTTTAGAGTGATCACTTTAAGTGCCTTTGGCTCATTTAGATGTTTGCAGACGAAGAAACTTTTTGTTTTGTTTGTACATCAACATGCTTTGCCTGCTTGTTGCTGTAGCTTTTAATTTAGGAGAAGCTACCAGCTTAGCTACTGTTTGAATTATAGCTAGATAATAATTAACTTGCACAGAACATTAGAAATTTGATTTGTTTTGGGATGTTATAGCATGAATTAGCACCACCGAACATTCTACTGGATTGCTTCTATCCCTAATCTTGATTTTATCTGGTGATAGAAAAAATAATTATGGAATGCTTTCTTATGGCAGTGTGCATGTATTTTTGTTTAATGCATGTTTGTGGTTGATTATTAAATGGCTTATCTTCAGCTGTGTGATTTTTAAGGCCAGCTGGCTTAGTGTCACTAAAGCAAAATTATTGTTCATTTCTAGTGCAACGTTTAACTGTCAAAGAATCAACAGACAGTTTGTCCCCAGAGCAGAAGTCGTCTTTGAATTGTTTAAGGAGGAAGAAAGAACGACCTTACATGTTAGATTTGAGCAGTTCTGACTCATCAGGAGTTCTTAGACCAAGACAAACCAGATTAGACAGTCCACTTAGCAATCGTTATGCAGGAGACTGGAGCAGCTGTGGAGAAAACTACTTTTTAAGTACAAGAGAAAACTTAAATGATGTGGATTATGACGATGTCCCTTCAGAAGACAGAGAAAAGGAAGAAAATTATAGCAAAATGAGTGGACCAGAACTAATGATTGAACAGCCACTTCCCATGTCCAAAGAGTGCACATTTCAGACATATTTGACAATGCAGACTATTGAATCTACAATGGATAGAAAAGTTAATCTCAAAGATCTACAAGAAAGTATTGATACTTTGATTGGAAATCTGGAACGTGAGCTCAACAAAAATAAGCTTAATATGAGTATTTGAGATTGAAGGTTTTTATTTGGCCTTTCAGAATGCCTTAAAGTTTCAAATCTGTCTTTCTCACTTTCTTTTCTTACTTATACCTCTCGCAGTGATGTTTT
The DNA here is from genome assembly GCA_963573935.1 of Arctocebus calabarensis. Classification (NCBI taxonomy): domain Eukaryota; kingdom Metazoa; phylum Chordata; class Mammalia; order Primates; family Lorisidae; genus Arctocebus; species Arctocebus calabarensis. Next base: position 16,826 of record CAUYON010010606.1, on the reverse strand, counting down.
AATTTTTTTACTCTTGAAATTTTCAGTTAATTTCTAATAAGTTTGTGATTGAACTAAAAACATTATTCACTAATATAGTTTTTACTTACTAGAAAACTTTTCTAAGGATAAAGATAACTTGGACTTCTTCGGGTATTTTAATAAATCTTGCCAACTCTGTAGATATAATTTTCACATGCATTTAGAAGGTTTAGGTAAGTCATTAGCCCCCCATGGTTTTTGTTCTTTGTGGTAATTGCTGTTCTGTAGCTAAGACAGATGTTTCTTTAAGGGAATGTCACTGCTGCTCAGTCTGATTTTTGGTAGGAGTCCTGGTACACTGCAACAGCATTTGGTCACATTTCATTTGCAGTGCAAATGCTGCTATAAAAACATTTTATAAGTAAAAGTAAAATTATACAAATATTAATGTATTCTGTATTAACATTCAGTAATTATTTAAGTTTATAAGAATTAAATATTTTTATAATCCTGAAATTATGTATATATTTATAAGCGCACATATATGTAGAAGTATTAGAATGGAGGGAGGGGTTGCCTATAGAATCACATGTATTTTTAAAATATGTATGTCCTGAGGCCAAAATCATTAGCTTATAAATGTCTTTTTCAGGGAAAGGACATTTAAATTAAAGGAGTTACATAAAAACACTGACCAAAACCACTCTAGAAGCATCTGCTTGGAAATAATAGAGTATGTTTTCTTGATTCACAGAAAGTCACAATATCCTCTGTGAAAAGTCATCATTTTTTTTTTTTTTTTTTTTTTAAGACAGAGTCTCATCTTGTTGCCCAGACCAGTGGTAGCATCAGCCTAGCTCACAGCAACCTCAAACTCGTGGGTTCAAGTAATCCTCCTGTCTCAGCCTCCCAAGTAGCTGGGACTACAGGCGCCCACCACAACACTGGGCTGATTTTTTCTGTTTTTAGTACAGATAGGGTTTTGCTCTTGTCAGGCTGGTCTCCAACTGAGCTAAAGGGATCTTCCACCCCAGCCTCCTGGAGTGGTAAGATTACAGATGTGAGTCACCATGCCCAGCCAAAAAGTCATCTTTTACACTCAAAATTTTCTTAACTCCTTGAGGGATTAAGTACCCTAATTTTGCTTTGGTGACTTAGGTTAAAAAAACTTACCTATTCTGTACATTTTTATATTCTGCTTTAAGTATTTATTTGTAGTAGTACATTTATAACACTGACTTTATAACTATCCCCATTTTTTTTAAAGAAATCATCTTGCCAGTTCTGCATGTTGTTACCTTTTTTTTTTTTTGGCTAGGGTTGGGTTTGAACCCGCCACCTCCAGTATATGGGGCTGGTGCCCTCCTTAGCCACAGGTGCCACCCTGCATGTTATTTTTTAAAATTAACTTATTTTGGCTAAATGTATCTAAAAGATAGTCATTATAGCAATCATAGTGATGTTTAAAAATGTAATTTTAGAAACATTTTTATTAAATCAAAATCTATTTTTTTAACTTTTATACCTAAAGAATGTAATTTTAAAATTACAATAAAATTTAAATTACCAGCTTTTAAGATATAGCAGCCATTAAAAAACTGACTTCCCATGTTTTTCTAAATATTAAAGAATTTAACTATTTCTATACAATATACATTGGTAAACAGAATACCTTTGTTATTTAATTTGAAAATCCATTGTTAAAAAAGATTACTATTTTTATATGAAAAATTTTTTAAAGCTTTACGTAAAAATTCAGAATACCAAAAGAACATATGTATTACGCAATCAAAAGAAAGTTCTTTTAAATATTTTATAGGAAGACTGACTTACTTTTTTCATTTTTGTTTGCTATTTATGTATATTGTATGAATTGAATAAGTTGTTTCAGAAATGTAAAAATTTTATTAAAGTATTGTAACCTTGGTGTCATGCTATTATTATAATAATTTTAAGGATCATTTAATATTCTTTTTAAACAAAGGTGTTAAAGTATTGGACCATCATGTATTATCTATAAATATGTATAATAACATTTATTTGTCTAAAATTTAATTTTCCAGGGTCTGAAATACTTAAGGGCCATGCTTGTACTACTATATTATTATATTATTTTGGATGGGGATGGTTTTTTTTTTGAGACAGAGCCTCAAGCTGTCGCCCTGAGTAGAGTGCTGTGGCATCACAGCTCACAGCAACCTCCAATTCCTGGGCAAGCGAGTCTCCTGCCTCCACCTCCCAAGTAGCTGCAGGTTCCTGCCACAACGCCTGGCCATTTTTTTTTGGTTGCTGCCATCCTTGTTGTATGGCGGGCCCAGGCTGGATTCGAACCCGCCAGCTCAGGTGTACATGGCTGGCACCTTAGCCTGCTGAGCCACAGGCGCCGAGCCGTGGATGGGGATGGTTTTAAAATTAATATCTACCCTCTTAAAACAGATAATTCTCAACATTTTTTGTCTAATCATTGAGTCATAACTATAAACCTCTTTCATATACTTTTTTGCACCAGAAGAGTTGAATAAAGTTTAAAAGCCTTTACTTTAAATATCCTTTTATTTCAAATCATTTTTGAGTTTTTGTACCTGCTTTTTTATAATTTCCTGTTATCTTTCTGCACTGTCTACATTCCTTTATGAGCCTACCAGCTCTCATGTCTTTAATTTTCAAGCAAATGGCTGAATAATAATTTTATTTAAACAATACAGAGGGATAGAAAATGGAAAGTATTTCAGAGGTAACGGCATGTTTCTTCATTTGTCATTTAAGCAGACTATTTCTATTATGAATGATATTATGGTAATTTATCTCCATTCCTTCTTACCATTTTTGCTGTGTTGTTAGTTATCTGTTTGTTTTCCCGTGTACTTAATTAATAATCTTGATTTTTTGATCCATCGATTTTAGACAGTCTTCGCTGACTCCTTGCCATTGAAGTCAGGACCAACCCTGTCCTTCCCCTCCCACTCACCACCACCCTCACCTCCTAACTTCCATGAGTTATACTGAGAGTTTTTATAATCAGTGTTAATCGATGTATATTAGTTTGGGGGAACTGTACTTATGTTCTTTTATATAGTATATTGATCCCCAAAACTGCAGTCAGTAATTAGGGGTCACATTGAATTATGCAAAAGTACTCACAGGCAAACCAGCTGATTTATTTCTTTCCACATGTCTAATCTTACATCCTGAAGTCTGTGCTGTTTTAAGCAGACTGTTCGAAGCAGAAGTCAAATGGATTTTTTTTCTTATTAGCCATCAGCTCCTCCAAATCATAACATATGTCATTTCCTTCATGATTGAATCATGGCTTTTACAGATTATTATTACTGTTCCTGGAGTATATAATTGCCTTTATTTCTTGACAGAAGAAAAATCCTTTCTTTACTATAACTCAGCTCTCCTTCTGGTCATACTGTTGAATTACCAAATTTGTTCAGAGTGCTTTTAGCTCTCATCCTGGGATTCCTAAAACATATTCTTGTCTTTTTATTCTTATATCTTCTTCACTATAACCCTAAGATCATTTTATCCTTCTTTTTTTTTTTTTGAGACAGAGTCTCAGTTGCCCTGCAGCTGAGTGCTGTGGTATCCTAGCTCACAGCAACCTCAAACTCTTTGGCTCAAGTGATCCTCTTGCCTCAGCCTCCCAAGTAGGTAGGACTACAGGCGCCTGCCACAATGCCTGGCTTTTTTTTTTTTTTTACGTTTAAACAATCCTGAAATACTTCGTTCTGTAGTCCTAATCTTTTTTTTTTTTTTTTTAAATTCTTTGAGATTCATTGAGGGTACAAAGAATTAGGTTACACAGATTGCATTTGTTGGGTAAGTATCTCTTATAATTTTGTTCTGCCTGCCCACTTTTTAGAGACGGAAATCTCACTTTTGCTCAGGCTGGTCTCAAACTTATGAGCTTAAGTGATCCACCTACCTCAGCCTCCGGGATTGCTAGGATTATAGGCATGTGCCACTGTACCCAGTCCCATTTTATGTTTTTTTTTTTTTAATTGAGATAGAATCTCACTTTGTTGCTCTGGGTAGAGTGCTGTGGCATCATAGCTCACAGCAACCTCCAACTCTTGGGTTCAAGCAACTCTCCTGTCTCAGCCTTCCTAGTAGCTAGGAATATAGGCCCCCACCACAATGCCTAGCTACTTTTTGTTTGTTTAGTAGGCCCTGACTGGGTTTGAATCCACCATCCCCAGAGCATGGGGCTGGCGCCCTAACCACTGAGCTACAGGCGCCCAGACCCATTTTATGCTTCTTAATGAACTTTATCAAATTTGGACAAAGTGATTTTAGTTACTTTAGGATTTTCTTTGTACTCCTATGTTCTTTTTGTGGATCCTTCTCTTTTTTGAGTTTGTTTTTTCTGGTTGTTTGTTTGCTGAAATACATTTACACATGCCTTTTTATCCCCAAGTACATGGAAGATAAACTGAATCCTTACGTGTCTGACAAGACTTTTTATTTTTGCTCACATTTCATTTTTATTGGAGCTTCCATTCCATGTTTAAACTGATTTTCCCTTTGAAGGTGTTTCACTATTATCTTCAGTTATCCAGGTTTGTAGTAATCTAGGCTAGAAAGAAGATAATGCAGAATGGATTCAGACCAGGATAGAAAGAATAGAAATGGTGAGAAATGGATGTCTTCTGGATACATTTAAAAGTAGGAACTAAAAAAAAATCTGCTAGTGGATTAGGAAAGGGATAGGGCCTGAGCAGATGAAGGGTGGAGTTGTCATCAAATGAGATTGAAATGACTCCATATTTTTTAAGCGAGTTCTTTGTAGTGTATGTTGCTATTGTTAATATAGTAGTTATTAAAATGCCTTCTAACATCCCATAACCATTAGTATTAATGCTGTGTACCTGGTGGTGATGCTCAGAGTTAAAATAAGATAAGAGTTAAATAAGGTAAGATAATTCATATATAATATACGAAGCTAAGAGAATTCATATATGTCTCTAGAAAAATCCCACATGGTAACTGTCTTTGGAAAATTTAAGATTATGTAGCTTTATATATCAGGCTCCCTCAAGAAAAAGGACTAGATACTTGTATGGTTCCTGAAAGGAATTTAGTTTCCAGACCACAGATTGACTTTGGCAGGATTTTTTAAATTAAAAATCAGTTTTTAGGTACTCAGTTACGATAATGTTGTGTTATGTTTAATACTAAGTCCTAATTTGAGTCTTACTGACCTGAGGACTTTGGTATAAAAAGAAAAAAAATGTTCATTTACTCTTTTCCCTGACCAATTTTCATTTTGAATTCAATAAGATTCATATTTGATAAACATTGAAGTTCTACAGGTCAGAGTTCTTGGTAGTATTCTGCCTTAACCAAAATCTAGCTAATCCGAGCAGACACAGAATTTATTGAAACAACGATGTGTCAGAGGGAAGGATATTTTAGGGTGCTAAAAATCTTTTGTGTCTTGATCTCAGTGGTTTCATGGGTGTTTACATATCAAATTTCATACTTTTAAGGTTTGTGCCCTTAATATAAGTCATGCCTCAATCTTTTAAAGTAATTTTATTTTTTCTTTTTATTTGTTACTATTATTTTTTGAGACAGAGTCTCACTGTATCGCCCTCAGTAGAGTGTTGTGAAATGATAGCTCACAGCAACCTCAAACTCTTGGGCTTAAGTGATTCTTTTGCCTCAGCTTCCTAAGTAGCTGGGACTATAGGCAACGCAATGCCCAGCTATTTTTGGTTGTAGTTGTCATTGTTTGGCAGGCCTGGACTGGATTAGAACCCACCAGCTCCAGTGTATGTGGCTGGCGCGCTAGCTGCTGAGCTACAGGTGCCAAGCCTGAAGTAATTTCTTTTTGAGACAGAGCCTCAAGCTGTCACCCTGGATAGAGTGCTATCGCATCACAGCTCACAGCAACCTCCAATTCCTAGGCTCAAGCGAGGCTCCTTCCTCTGGCTCCCAAGTAGCTGGGACTACAGGCGCCCGCCACAAAATTGGCCATTTTTTGGTTGCAGCCGTCATTGTTGTTTGGTGGGCCCGGGCTGGATTCGAACCCGCCAGCTCAGGTGTACGTGGCTGGCACCTTAGCCCGTTGAGCCACAGGTGCCGAGTTCTAAAGTAATTTTTTTTAATGGGAAAGCTGGAGAAATAGACTTGGAAAATTAGCAGAAACTAAGAGAGTCTAGGTTGTGGAAATGACAGCAGTCAAGGGCAGGCTTGGTTACACGGGTGCCGCCCTGCCACTGATCAGCCTGTGTGCACTAGGAGGAATGAGGAACGTCCTGGTTCTCTGCATAGTTGCTGGGTCTCAGTTCCTGACAGAAGCATCAGAAGCCATTAAACACCCTCACTTCCAAGAGTTAGACAATAATTGGCTGTATCCTTTCCCCAAAACTTGCACAGTGGTAAATTCTATGACTACAAAAAGGGAATTTGGAAGCAGAGCAGGCAAAACAGTGACAAATGTACAAGCACTTCCCTGGTCCTCATCAGAAGCTTGTTGCTCCCAGAGTGGGGTTGCCTTACCCTACCCATCTACCCATCAGTAGGTCTGAGTGCTCTGTCCTGAAACTGCATGTAAGTTTGTCGCTGCTAACACCCTAGTCCAAGCCACCATTGTCCTTCTGTCTCTTTCTATTTCATCTCTATCGCTGTTTCCTCTTCACACCCACAATCCACTCTATTCATAGACGCTAGTCTCAAAAAGGTAAACCACATCATTTCCTTGGCCACCTTCCTTGCTCCCTGTGAACTCATTCTTGTCTGAGGCCCTTAGCACTTGCCATTCCCTCTGGAAAACTCTTTATCCAGATCTTTTTGTCATTCACTTCTCCGTTCAAATGTCATTTCATAGAGGCTACCTCTAAAAATCGTGCTCCAAGAATTGGGGAAAAGAGATGGAGATTTCTGATTAAACTGCAGACATTTACAACTTTGATGACTGCTCACATTTAAATCAAATTTAAGAAGAAAAACTTAAAAAACTATATTCATAACTCAGTGTCCTGATACTCTGGTTTATTTTCATTTATCATTATCCGAAATTATTTATTTTCTTATTTATTTATCATCTATGTCCACCTCTCTAAATGTAATCTCCCTGGCACCAGGCATCTCCTACATCTAGTTCATTGCCATATGCCCAGGGGCTATGACATAGATGTTTGGCTAATTGTTCATAAATGAATTGCTTTAAAGGGATACTTGGAGAATGGTTGTCTTTTTTTGTCAGAAAAAGATAAAAGATTATAAGATGCATTGTCTATGTAATTTTATAAGTGTTCACTTCTGAGCAATAAATTATTTCTGGTTTAAGAAAGTTATCTTTTTTAATTGTCCTTGGTTTTGGGGAAAAGTAGTAACTGCAAGTCAGTAGGTTGGTAAATTTGGGCTAATTTTTTGTAGTAATTGTTTTTTGCTACAAAAACAATTAGTTTCTGACTTTTTGCAGAGTCCAGAATAAAAGTTATTTAAATTATATATGTATAAAAAGGTACATTTCATGCTAAGAAGGTTAAAAGAAATATTTTGTTAAAAATCTTAATTTCTTTACATAAATTTAAGCAAAATATGACCTCTTAATTTTGTCATGATTCACTTTAGTATTCTCTTTATCTAGAACTGGAAAGAGCTGTTTTTCATTATACTAGAATATTTTCGTAAGCTTGAATGAAGCCTATAAATACCACTCTTCCTTATTAGAAAGAATAGCAGAGAATTTTTCTCAATGTCAAGCATCAGTTTTCAATGCCCAACTATTGCCCCTGGGTTGGGCTAACTTCGTCCTTACCAGTTTGATAATGCCCCTTGACATGCTTGTCAATCATTTAGGTTAATCTTGCTTTTTCACCTACAGGAGAAATAGATGTAGTGAAAATTTAGGATTGCCCTGTGTATTTCATATACTTCTCTCACTGGAAGCTCTACTCTTCAAAATACTCTTCCAAGGACAATTTGAAATTTCAACTTTAACAAAGTGCAATGTATGTTAACTCAAGAAAAGGGAAAGCCCCTGGCATTCAAGACATTTCCTGTGAAAGTGATGCAAGGACATGCCTGCAGCTCACTTTTTTTTTTTTTTAACAGCTGCAGATAATGAACAGTGACCTCTTGTTGTTGACTTTTGTTCCAGAAACAAAATGCTGGTCACCAGCCTGTTTGCACCTGTGCTTGCATAACTTTCCCCCCTGTAGCCGTTGTAAAACCCACTGTTTAACCCAACAGCAAGTCTGAATCATCACGCAAGTGAAAACTGCTTGTCTAAACTGGTAGATAAGAAATGTCAAAGCTGTGCTGTCTCAGGTTATGAATCTGGGTTTGATCTGTGCTCTATCTGTAAAGCCAAGCGACTACACATGAAGGAAGCCACTTTTGGGGGGGTGGGGACAGAGTCTCACTCTCTTGCCCTGCGTAGCGTGCCATGGCATCGTCACAGCTCACAGCAACCTCAAACTCTTGGGTTCAAGCGATCCTCTTGTCTCACCCTCCTAAATACTGGGACTACAGGCACCTGTCACTACACCTGGCCAGTTATTCTATTTTTAGTAGAGACAGGGTCTTGCTCTTGTCAGGTTGATCTTAGAACTGAGTTCACGCAATCCCCCTGCCTCATCCTCCCAAAGTGCTAGGATAACAGATGTGAGCCACCTCGCCCAGCTATCCTTGGCATTTTTTTTTTTTAGAGACAGAGTCTCACTTTATCAGCCTTGGTAGAGTGCAATGGAGTCACAGCTCCAAATCATGGGTTTAGGCGATTCTCCTGCCTCAGCCTCCAGAGTAGCTGGACCACAGATGCCCACCACAACGCCCGGCTATTTTTTGATGCCAGTTTGGCCGGGCCGGGTTTGAACCCACCACCCTCGGTATGTGGCGCCCTACTCGCTGAGCCACAGGTGCCGCCCAATCCTTGGCATTTTTTAATAAACATTTTCAAATATAAAGAAAAGTTTAAAATTATAAAGTGAACACCTATGGATCTAACATCTGGATTCTACACTGTCCCCAAAGTCATCCTTCAACATATATAGGGAAAATGTTCAACATGTGGAGATTATTTTGTCAATATTTTATAAAATTTTGTAATGACTATTTTGTAATTTATGTATATAAAGGTACATTTAGCTACAATTTCCCATTTTCCCTATGGATGGCTATTAAGAGGCAACTTTTGGGACATCCTGTATAAGTGTAAGCTTTTTGTTACATCTGCTTGATCACACATCAATTCATAATCTCTTAATTTTTAGTGCATTTCAAAGTAAATTGTGGGCATCAGTACTCTTTACAATAAGTGTCATTTTGGAAGGCAAAAAGAATTAGGGATGTACTTTGTGTGATTATAATTAATCTCTAGAAGATTTGTGGTATTAATTCCCTACGAATTTTAGGATTCATCACTATTAAAAAGATCCAAAATTCCCATAAAAGCCTCTAAAGACAAATAAGTGTTCTGAGTATCTTTTGATCTTTCCATATTAGTTTAAGCTACCCCAGTCTTTTCATCATTCACAAACAACCTTCATAATTTCTATGACAATCCAAAGTTTTCTTGTTTTCCCTAAAAATTTTGTCAGTTAAATATAAGTAAAATTTCATATTAAATGGAAACCAGTATCATTTGTCAAAAACAAATTAAGCATAATTTTTTTTTTCTATAGACTAAACAAATTCATAACTACTAAGGTAACGAAAATGTGTGTTCTCTGCGCAGTTACACTTGCCACGCTTTGGAAAGTGCTGAGTTAGAGTCTCTGCTATGGTCTGGGTATGGTTTTTTTTTTTTTTGTCCCCACCAAACTTCACGTTGAAATTTAATCCCCAACGTGGCAATGTTGTGAGAGGGGCCTCATGGGAGGTGTTTTGTCATGGGGCCAGATCCCTCATAAATAGATTAATGCCCTCCCTGCTGGGGAGAGGGGTGAGTTCTCGCTCTATTACTTCCAGGAGAGCCTGTTGTTAAAAAGAGCCTGGCACCTCCCACCTCTTGCTTCCTCTCTTGCCATGGGATGTCTGCACACTCCACACTCCGGCTGCCCTTCACCTTCTGCCAGGAGTGAAAGCAGCCTTCGGCCCTCTTCAGATTGAACCGTCCAGTTGTCAGAATTGTGAGCCAAAAAAACACCCTTTTTTCTTTATAAAATACCCACCCTGTGGTAGTCCTTTGGAGCAACACAAACTGGATTAAGACAGCCTCTAGCCTTTCTGTCACAAATATTGGGACACAAGAAAAGTCAAAGCTGTACTGAAAGCTGGACACAGTACCAGGCCGCTATCTTAATAAGAGATGAAAGCACCTCGCATATGCAAAGCCCTTGCCTAAGTCCCATCTGGAGCTGGCACTGGAGAGAGGTGAAGGGTCTGGTACTCCTATAGCAGGACTAAGGGGGGTCTGTCTGCAGCCTGTCCTGGTTCATGTCCCAAGAGGGGCCTGTTCTTCAAGAGCCCTAGAGGCCCCACCCTGGCAGGCACAAGAGAGCCAAGGCCCAATCTTGCAGGCTGAATTTCTACCTTGGGGACTTTTCAGTGCTTTTGTTTTGACCACCTTTTTTTTTTTGTCCATTTTGTTTCTTCTCAAAGTTTTAACCTCCCACCGGCTTATTTTTCCCTGAATTACCTCTATGTTAACATTGGGTGGTAGGAGACCAACAACTATCTCCTCCCAAGTTTAGAGCCAGGACATTGGAGCCAGACATCTGGACAGCAAAATACCAAATTTACTACTGATAAAGCTGAGCTGGAGAATACGGCTGGGTTCTGTGGCCAAGCGGGATTATCCCCTGTGTGATCGTGCCCTGCGATCTGATCACTCCTAACCAGGCACTGGCAGAGAGAGGAAAACAGGCCTCTCTGGGGCAGAGCCTGTCAGCACCATGACAAACAGGCTCGTGTGCGGTGCGAGAACGCTGAAGGCACCCAGCCAAGCATGCTCAAGTCCCCCTCGATTCACGGCTCAGATGAGTCATCTGTGGATGTGGGGAGCAGTAAACAAGGGGCGGGGAGAAGCTGGAAGGGATCCTTCCACACTCTTTCCTCTTGAGCAGTGAAGTTCGTTCCCTTTTATGGAAACCGGAGAAGTACAGGATGTCATCCCCTGACAGTGACCTCCTATTGCTTCCTCCCATGGTGACCAAAGGTCACAAGGTGAAAGCTGGGACCCTTCTACAAAGGGAGCAGGAAATAGTAAAACTGCGCTGCATGTTGCCTCCAAAACCAGCCCAGAAAGATTTTCCAGTTAATTGCTGGCAAAGTGCTGCCATGGGGGACCCCAGTTAATTTACAAAGTGCCCACATTGGGCATATTCTCACGTCTCCCAATAAACTCCCTCGGACCCCATGGCCATGTGCCAGCTCGGGCTGTCTTGAGCCTTAGAGATCTCGCCTTTCCTTTCTGTGTCCAGCAGAACCTGCCTCCTCCTCCTCCTCCTCCAGGGAAAACTTGCCTTCTCTTTGCATCTACAGTCTCACCTGGAAGAGTACGTGTTCATCACCTGATTAAAACACTACAGTATTAATGATGGCTAGAGTGGACTTGCATTTTATTTTAAAATGAGAGTTTATGAAATCCCCTTTAAAGATTATTCCTAGGAAAGTATCAGAGGAGCTCTTTAGTTTCTCTTGACTCTTTTTGTTAACTGTGGCATCCCTCCCTGCTGCTGCTATCTGTTCACTCCTGAGAAGCCATTGGCAATTGTCTCAGCCGTCTCAGCGTCCCATATCTATGAACATCCTCAGCCATCAAGGAATATTACTTAAGCCATTATCAGCAATATCCTTAATTCATTTACACAGGGCCCAGGCATATAACAAAGGCATTGTCAGGCCTCTAATAAATCACCTACTGGAAATTTTATGAAAGAATTATATATGTAAATTAAAATAAATATACATATGAAATACTAACCAAAAACAGCTTGGAAAAAGAACAAAATTGGAGAACCAATACGATCTGATTTTAAGATGATTTACAAAGTGACAGTAATCAAAACAGTATGGTATTGGTAACAAGATAGATGAATAGAACAAAATAATTCAGAAATAGACTCACATATATGGATGAGAATTTTTTTTTTTTTATTGTTGGGGATTCATTGAGGGTACAAGAAACCATGTTACATTGATTGCATTTGTTGGGTAAAGTCCCTCTTACAATAGTGTTTTTGCCCCCAAAATGGACGAGAATTTTTGACAAAGGTAATTCAGTGGAGAAAGGATAGTCTTTTCAGCAAATGGTGCTTCAACAACTGGATATTCATTTGCAAAAAAAATCTTTATCCATGTCTCATATCATATATAAAAATGAGCTCAAAATGGATCATAGACTTAAATGTAAAGCCAAAAAACATAATCCTTCTAGGAGAAAACCTGGGGTTATGCAAAGATCTCTCAGGTCACCAAAAACACGATTCATTTAACAAATTGGTAGGCTGGGTACCATGGCTGATGGCTATAATTATAGGACTCTGGGAGGCTGAAGAGGGTGGATTGTGTTAACCTCAGGAGTTTTAGACCAGAGCAAGAGCGAGACCCAGTCTCTACTGAAAATAGACGAAACAAAAACCTAGCCGAGTATGGTGATGCATCCCTGTAGTCCTAGCTACTCCAGAGGCTGAGGCAAGAGGATCTCTTGAGCCCAAGTGTTTGAGGTTGCCATGAGCTATGATGATGCCATGGCACTCTACCCAGGGTCAAACAGTGAGACTCTTTCACACATACACACAAATTGATACACTGAACTTTTATCAAAATTAAAAACTCTGCTCCTTGTGGCTCAGAGCCTGTAGCTCAGTGGTTAGGGTGCCCGCCACATACACTGGGGCTGGCAGGTTCAAACCCGGCCTGGGCCTGCCAAACAATGACAACTACAACAAAAAATAGCCGGGTGTTGTGGCAGTTGCCTGTAGTCCCAGCTACTTGGGAGGCTGAAGCAAGAGAATCGCTTAAGCCCTAGAGTTAAAGGTTGCTCTTTAATCCACAAACTCAAGAATTTTTTTTTTCTAAGTCACGCTTTTTTTTTTTGAGACAGAGCCTCAAGCTGTCACCCTGGGTAGAGTGCTGTAGCATCACAGCTCATAGCAACCTCCAACTCCTGGGCTCAAGCAAGTCTCCTGCCTCCACCTACCAAGTAGCTGGGGCTACAGGCGCCCGCCACAAGGCCCGGTTATTTATTTATTTATTTTTGATTGTAGACATCATTGTTGATTGGCGGGCCCAGGCTGGATTTGAACCTGCCAGCTCAGGTGTATGTGGCTGGCGCCTTAGCTGCTTGAGTCACAGGCACTGAGTCTAAGTCATACTTTTTATTTTTTCCATGGAGGCAGATCTTTTTCGTGTTCTATACTTAGGTTTTAGCCTGTATTTCACATACAAAAGTAGTAAACTAATGAGTAAAATCTTTGCTGGACTTTCCTTCCAATTTTGGAATTTTTTTTTTGTTGTTGAGACTGAGACTCACTTTGTCATCTTCAGTAGAGTGCCTTGCATCCCAGTTCACAGCAACCTCAAACTTTTAGGCTCAAGTTATTCTCTTGCCTCAGCCTCCTGAGTAGCTGGGACTATAGGCACCTGCCATAACATCTATCTAATATTTTTTTATTTTTGGTATAGACCTGGTCTCGTTCTTGCTCAGGGTGTTCACCAACCTGTGAGCTCAGGCAATCCACCTGCCTTGGCCTCCCAGAGTACTAGGATTACAGGCGTCAGCCACCACGCCCGGCCCAATTTTAGAATCTTTTTGTGAATTTATGGTAGGTTGAATGATGGCCCCAAAGATATCCATGCCCTAATCTCTGAAGTCTCTGACTATTGCCTCAGACGGCAAAAAGGATTTGATGAATATTATTAAGGATTTCGAGATGGGGAGATTTTCCTGATTATCAGACAGCCCCTAAACATAATCGTGAGTGTTCTAAGGAGAGACAAAAGGAGATTTGACTCTTGTTTTTTTTCAATCAGGCTGAGACGAAACTTTATTTTCCTTCCGACTTTTTATGCTCTCACAGGGAAGAAGGTCATTTACTTCTTGGAACTGCTGTGCTGTTTATCTCTAGTTCTGGCCATCTGGACTTCTAGCTCCCTGTTCTGGCTCTTGCCAGTAAAAAGCGGGGGGAGTCCCCTGTGGCTTCCCACATCTCCCCCTCCCTTATTTATTTTAATAGAGGCTTAAGTGCTCCTGTCTTAGGTTGTCCTCCTGCCAACAAATCTAGCTTACCCATCATTGGATACCTCAAGTTCATCAAGAGGGTCCTGTCTTAGGTTGCTTAGACTGTTGGGAGGATCTTCCCCGTCATTGGCTACCACTTAGCATTAGACAGTATAAGGGGGAGGCTCCACTCTATCCCGCAACTTCAATCTTAATATCTCTTGAACATTTAATCTTAGCAAGAAGCACAGGGAGTGTACCACGCAAGGCAGCATGGCCAGGATTATAATCAGAACAGTGACAGCTACAGCTAGTCCCGTGAGTACATGCCAAATAGTATCAAGAGGAGAGGAAACATGATGTTTAAACTGGTCAAATAGCTCACTAGCTGCTTTTGCAGGATCAAAGGATAAATGTTGAGTCGCTAACTGTGTTATTTCTGAATGCAATCTGTTCAAATTGAGGGAATTCTTTTTTTTTTTAATTGAATTATAGCTGTGTACATTAGTTCAATCATGGGGTACAGTGTGCAGGCTTCATATACAGATTTGACTCTTAATGGAAGAAAAGATGGGGTGCAGGTGGAAGCAGAGGCTGGAGTGACTCAACCAAGGAGTGCCAGGACCCCGGAAGCTGGAGGAGGAAAGGAATGGACTTCCCACTGGAGCCTCCAGGAATGATCAGCCCCTCCCTCTTGGGCCTTTTGCTCCCTAGCATAAGTGAGCAAAATTCCCATTGTTTTAAGCTGCTGAGTTAAGAGTGATTTGTCAGGAAACTAATACAGAGCTTTATTCACGATGTTCTGTAAATAATTTTGCTATTTCTTTCAATTTGTTACTTATCATTCTTGTCAATTGTTTTTCTTTCAATGAATGCTTTGCAGACTTTGGAACAAAATTCCCTAGTTAAAACTGGTGATAAAAATGAGTTTATAATGACTTTTCATGATATACACAGGGGTTTATTTATCTGTTTTATTTACTCACCTGTTTCTTTCCTTCTCTACCCCTCACTGTAGCTGTACCAAACCACCAGGGCCTTGCTTTGACACGGTCCCACATCTTTGCACTCCCACTCTCCAGTGGATTTCACTGTTTATAGTTTCATACTTACCTTTATCAGTTTCTGAGACATGTGGTACTCTTTTCATATATGTATTAAAGGCAGGGATCTGCTATATGCTATACTTCTTTTTATAATCCTTCTTGGAACAAAATAGAAATAGAGATAAACAAACAAACCTATCTGCGGCTAATCTCCACAGTTATCAACACATTCTAAATAACGTTTACTGAGGATTACTATTTTTTGGACACTGTACTAGGAATTTTATATAGTTTATCTCATTTAATCCTCTCAAGAGCCTTATGAGATGGTTTTCTCAACTATCTATTGCTTCATAACAAATCATCCCTAAACTTTGTGGCTTAAAATAACGACAGCATTTATTTTGGTGACAGATCTGAGTTTGGGCAGGTCTAAGGCAATTTCTGCTCTTCTCTCTCTGATCAGCATCAGCTGGGGTAATTCAAAGGTGCAGGTCTGGAATCAACCGAAGCTCTTCACTCACACGTCTGGTGGTTGACATTTGCCCTTGGCTGAAACTTAGCTGGAGCTGTTGACCAAGACACCTACCTATGCCCTCTGCATGGGCCACTGCACAATAGTGGCTGGATTCCAAGGGCAAGTGCCCAGAGAGACAAAGCGAGGCGCAAGCTGCATGACCCTGTACGATCTGGCCTCAGAAATGATTGAATGTCATTTCCAACGCGTTGTATTCTTGAGGCAGCCTCAGAGCCCCACCCAATTTCCAAGGGAGAGAATATAGAGTCTATCTCATTATGTGGGGGCAGGGAATATGGCTCTGGCTTTTTTTTATTTTTTCCTGTGATCTTTGTACAGAAGTAATGTTCTGGCCATTTTTGAGAAATCCTTCTGTCACAGCAGAGGCTCATCGTGGCTACATTATTAAAGTATATAAGTAAGTGACTGAATGTTCAGAATTCTGATTCCAAAGCCCTGTGGTCCAGCTATTTTCTGGACTTTGTTACTTTTAAAGTTATGAATATCACATTATCAGTTTCTTTTAAAACCCCCAAATCAAATCTTATGAACACTGTTCATTCTCTTTAGAAAGACAATATATGAATGACGAGAGCATTCTAGAATTCTTGCTAGTTTTTTATCCATGGGAAGGGAATAGCATTTTCAAGTATGTAGAGGTGAGAGCACAGCATGGGTGGAGAATAGCATGGAGTGAAATGGCTGGGGCAGAAGGAAGGAGAGCAAAATCGTAAGAGATGAGTGTACGTAGGTCACTACGAAAGTTTTGAGACAGACTGGGTTATGGTACAATATTTTACTTCTAAAAAATACAGTTAACAACATCTTTTCTCACGTACAGAAGGGCCAGGCACAAGCAGGCAAAGAGCTAGATCCAAAGCCAAGGAGAAGGAGGAGCGATGAAGATGTTGTAAGCAGGGAAGTGATGGGGTTCAGATTCCATTTTTTTTAAAAGACCACTTTGGGGGCGGCTCCTGTGGCTCAGCGAGTAGGGCGCCGGCCCCATGTACCGAAGGTGGCGGGTTCAAGCCCGGCCTCAGCCGAACTGCAAAACAAAAAAATAGCCGGGCGCTGTGGCGGGAGCCTGTAGTCCCAGCTACTAGGGAGGCTGAGGCAAGAGAATCGCTTAAGCCCAAGAGCTGGAGGTTGCTGTGAGCAGTGTGACGCCACGGCACTCTAC
>CAUYON010010603.1:0-22891 GCA_963573935.1 Arctocebus calabarensis | reverse complement strand
AAAAAAAAATTTCAAATATACCCCCAAAACATATATAAATATACTGTATCAAAAGACAAATAAAAATAAATGCATCACTAAATTGGACTTTAGCAAGCACTGGAATATGCAGGAATGGTCTTTACTGACATTGTCAGTGTCATGCTTGTATTGAGTGTGAAAAAACTGTATTGTACTCACACACTATAGTTGGCATCTATTATCTCTCCTGTCCCCATCATTCATTAACCTTTTCTTGGTATAATTCTTTGATTTTCCTTTGGAAGACCAGCCATTCTTGCATATCATAGTCTGTGCTTTGGAGAGAGTTGAATTCATCACCAGCTCTAGGGATGGATGGTGACTCAGGTGTGGCCAGTCAAGCTATTGCATTCCCTTGGCTACAGACACTGATTCACAGATGGGCACATGAGCCAGGTTGACTTAGCTAACAAATTAAAGAAGATTTTAGTTGGAGCTATTGAAAGAGTGGCATGTTGGACTTCAACTTGAGAGCATATACAATTGAAATAGCTGGGAGGCACTCCGTGGAGTATGAACACGAAGCTGACATGGCAGAAGGCAGAGAAAAGAGATGGAGACAAAACTAGTAGTGATGGTATTTGAATTAAGTTGTGTTAGCCAATAAATGCTCTGTGGCTTACGGCAATTGCAATTATTTTTCTGTCCCTTGCCACCGATCTTACTCACTTAGCAAAGTTCTGCATTGCTGCTTACATAGCTGGCTCCCATAATACTTTTCTTTTTTTTTTTTTAGAGACAGAGTCTCATTTTATCGCCCTTGGTAGAGTGCCGTGGCATCACACAGCTTACAGCAACCTCCAACTCCTGGGCTTAGGCGATTCTCTTGCCTCAGCCTCCCAAGTAGCTGGGACTACAGGCGCCTGCCACAACGCCCAGCTATTTTTCTGTTTTTGCAGTTCAGCTGAGGCCAGACTTGAACCCACCACCTTCCGTATATGGGGCCGGCGCCCTACTCAATGAGCCACAGGCGCCGCCCTCCCATAATTTTTGCCTAAATAAAAAAATCACATTTGTGGGCGGTGCCTGTGGCTCATCGAGTAGGGCACTGGCCCCATATACCGAAGGTGGCAGGTTCAAACCCGGCCTCGGGCAGAACTACAAAACAGAAAAATAGCCGGGCATTGTGGTGGGCGCCTGTAGTCCCAGCTACTCGGGAGCTAATCGCCTAAGCCCAGGAGTTGGAGGTTGCTGTGAGCTGTGTGATGCCAGGGCACTCGACCAAGGGCGATAAAGTGAGACTCTGTCTCTACCAAAAAAAAAAAAAAAAATCACATTTGTGACCTGGGCATTCAGAGATCAACAAGAGAAAACATTGAGCCCTTCTTACTCGTGTATGCTCATTAAATATGCCAAGAGCAAATGTACTGTAGCTGTAGCATGAAGTATCTATTCACATAAACACTCTAATAAGTGCTTGTGTGTACAGAATGGCATTAATATCAGGTGATATGCAACACTCTCATTAGATAGAGAATTTTTGCCAACAGGCTATTCCATTTTCTTTCCTAGCACAATATTTCTATTAACTTTGTAAGTGGTTTGACAAAATTCTTGGCAGTGGTGCAATTTGAACCTTTAGCATCCTGGAAAGCACAATTTTTAGCTTATTCTGGAAAATCTCAGTTGGTTCACCAGGAAGGTCACTGTTCTATGTTTTTGAAAAGGATTCAAAGTCTTCAGTGGCTTCTTGCCACTATCTGATAGTTTCATAACAGGCAAAGCACAGGGGGCTAGAGATAACATCTGATTTTCATACAATTATTGCATTTCTTATTCCTGTTCTGTTTCATCTGCCCATCACTCTTACATATTTTTGTCCCAATAATACAGACACACTTTATATTTATACTGACTTCCTATGTACTGTTTACATTTGTGAAGTTATTGTACTCTGCTTTTATACTTCAATGCACTCTTGTTCCATTTTTACAAGTTGGGAATATAATGAAGCACTATGGTGACAACAAAAATGCAAATTGGACAAATGTAAATAATAACAAGCAAATGATATAAAATATATTAGTTGAGGCCAAGTGGCACCCTAGCAAATGGCACTGACTAATCTAATCATTGTAGTGAATGACCAAACTTTAGGATTGTGATGATAATTGAGGACACAATGAAGTTTTTGTAAAAAAATCATAATTTACCTAATTTAATCATAATTTCAAATTTAGTAAATGTATGTGGACACAATTATTTTATTTTTCTTCTGAGACCCATTTTGTTGACCCCTTTTGTGGAGCCCAGGCATCACTAATGGTCTGAGGACCACACCCATTCCCAGAGGATACTTGTTGGAGGATGACCAAGAAAGTGGTCTGGCATACACAAATCAATAAACATGATATGGTGGATGTGATGGCTCCTGCCTGTAATCCTAGCTACTTGGGAGGCTGAAGTGGGAAGATCGCTTGAGCCTAGGAGTTTGAGACCAGTTTGGGCATTATAATGAGATACTGTCTCAAGAAAAAGTGATACATCACATTAACAGAATCAAGGACAAAGACCATATGATCATTTCAAAAGATATTGAAAGGACATTGATACAATTCAAAATCTCTTCATGATGAAACTCTCAACAAATTGAGTATAGAAGGAACATGCCTCAAAACAACAAGGGCCATATATGCCAAACCCATAGCTAATACCACGAATGGGGAAAATTTGAAAACACTTTTTCTAAGATCTAAAACAAGACAAGATAAGTAATAATCTCATATAAATGATCACGCAAGACATGGATTGACAGTACACACTGCAAGAGGTGAGGCTAACCATAGGTGCAGGATAGCCCTGAGCACTTCTTGCAGAGTCCTTTTGTTGAGAAGATACATAATGGGTGGAAAGATTACTAAGCAAAGACATGCCTGGAAATCTCTTGTTCTCATAATTCCTCAGATGAGTTATGATATTGGTGGCTGTTGTAATAAGTATGATGTTTAATCCTCTATAATAATCTAAGGGTCCAACAATGGATGGATGAAGAAAATGTGGTACATGTACACAATGGAATACTATTCAGCCATAATACAAATGAAGTCCTAGGTGGTGCCCGTACCTCAGTGGGTAGGACGCTGGCCACATACACTGAGGTTGGCAGGTTCAAACCTGGCCCAGGCCAGCTAAAACAACAATGACAACTGCAACCAAAAAATAGCCAGGCATTGTGGTGGGCGCCTGTAGTCCCAGCTACTCAGGAGGCTGAGGCAAGAGAATCGCTTAAGCCCAAGAGCTGGAGGTTGCTGTGAGCTGTGATGCCACAGCACTCTATTCAGGGCAACAGCTTGAAATTCTGTCTAAAAAAAGAAAGAAAGAAAGGAAGGAAAGAAAGGAAAGGGAAGGGAAGGGAAGGGAAGGGAAGGGAAGGGAAGGGAAGGAAAGAGAAAGAAAGAAAGAAAGAAAGAAAGAGAGAAAGAAAGAAAGAAAGAAAGAAGTCCTCTCATTTGGAACCACATGGCTAGAAATAGAGTTCGTGGCTCGGCTCCAGTGGCTCAATGGGCTAAGGCGCCAGCCACGTACACCTGAGCTGGCGGGTTTGAATCCAGCCTAGGCCCGCCAAACAACAATGACGGATGCAACCAAAAAATGGCTGGGCATTGTTGCGGGCGCCTGTAGTCCCAGCTACTTGGGAGGTGGAGGCAAGAGACTCGCTTGAGCCCAGGAATTGGAAGTTGCTGTGAGCTGCGATGGCACAGCACTCTATCCAGGGTGACAGCTTGAGGCTCTGTCTCAAAAAAAAAAAAAAAAAAAACAAATAGAGTTCATTCTGTTAAGTGAAATACGCCAGGCACAAAAAGACAAATATTGTATGTTATCACTCACACCTGGAAGTTAAAATAGTTGATCTCATGGAGGTAGACAGTGTGATTGATGATAGATACCAGAAAATGAGAAGGGTGTATGGCTGAGAGATGAAGATAGATTGGTTAATGGGTACAAAAATACAGTTGTTTTGTTTATTTATTTTTATTTTTTATTTTTTTTGCAGTTTTTGGCTGGGGCTGGGTTTAAACCTGCCACCTCTGGCGTATGGGGCCGGCACTCTACTCCTTTGAGCCACAGGCACCGCCCCAAAAATACAGTTGTTAATAGAAGGAATAAGACCCAGTGTTCGATAACATAGCTGGGTGACTACAGTTATCAACAACATATTGCATATTTCATTTTTTTTCTTTTTGAGATAGAGTCTCACTCTGTCGCCCTTGTGTCATCACAGCTCACAGCAACCTCCAGCTCTTGGGCTTAAGCGATTCTCTTGCCTTAGCCTCCCAAGTAGCTGGGACTACAGACATCTGCCACAACACCCAGCTATTTTTTTGTTGCAGTTGTCATTGTTGTTCAGTGGGCCCGGGCCGGGTTCGAACCCTCCACCCTTGACATATGTGGCTGGCACCGTAACCACTGTGCTACGGGCGCCAAGCCCATATTGCATATTTCAAAGTAGCTAGAAGAGAAGACTTGGGAATGTCCCCAACACAAAAGAAAGGATAATGTTTGAAGTAACGGATATTCTAATTACCCTGATTTGATCATTATGTATAGTATGCATGTATCAAAATATCACATGTATGTGATAAATATGCAAAATAATTATGTATCAATTAAAATAGAAAGTGGTTGGGGATTGGAAAGCTTTGACAGTAGGGAGAATTGCTGGCATCAAATCAGTATGATTTGCCAAAATATCAGCAGTCCACAAGTTGAGTGGGAAGTGTGTTTTTAAAAAAGATTTTTTCTTTTGCAGTTTTTTTTATGGCTGAGGCTGGGTTTGAACACACCACCTCTGGCATATGGGGCTGGTACCCTACACCTTTGAGCCACAGGTGCTGCCCCTAAAAAAGATTAAAAAAAATTTTTTTTTGAAACAGAGTCTGTTGCCCCAGTCTAGAGTGCTATGGCAGAAAAAAAGGATTTATTAAGTAAGAATTGATGTGTTCTAAGGCATTTATTTATTTATTTACAGACAGAGTTTCGCTATGTCACTTAGGCTTGAGTGCAATGGTGCAGACATAACTTGCTATAACCTCCAACTCATGGGCTCAAACAAAGAGCCTCAGCTTCCTGAGGAGCTGTGACTACAGGTGCAAACCACCATGCCCAGCTAATGTTTTTTTTTTTGAGACAGAGCCTCAAGCTGTCACCCTGGATAGAGTGCTATGGCATCATAGCTCACAGCAACCTCCAATTCCTGGGCTCAAGCAAGTCTCCTGCCTCTGCCTCCCAAGTAGCTGGGACTACAGGTGCCCGCCACAACGCCCAGCCATTTTTTTGGTTGCAGCCACCATTGTTGTTTGGCAGGCCTGGGCTGGATTCAAACCCGCCAGCTCAGGTGTACATGGCTGACGCCTTAGCCTGTTGAGCCACAGGCACCGAGCCATGCCTGGCTAATTTTTAAGCTTATTTTTTAGAGAAAGGGTCTTGCTATTTTGCCCAGGCTGGCCTCAAATGAACTTCTCATCTTGGCCTTCCAAAGTACTGGGATTACAGGCATCGGTTGCCATGCCCAGCCTATTTTTGCTTAAAAACGTCTTAATTATGGTAAAATACACATAATGTAGAATTTACCATTTTACCCATTTCTAAGTGTATGGTTTAGTAGTATTAAATATATTCTCACTGTTGTGCAACCAATCTCTAGAACTTTTTCATTTTACAAAATCGAAACTTTGTACCCATTAAACAGCTCCCCAATTTTCCCCTCCCCTCATCCCCTGGCAACCACTATCATACTTTCTGTCTCTATGAATTTGACTAGTGTAGGTACTTTGTAAGTGGAGTCATACAATACATCTGTCTTTTTGTGATTGGTTTCTTTCACTTAGCATAATGTCCTCCAGGCTCATCTGTGTTGTGGTATGGGTCAGAATTTTCTTCCTTTTTAGGCTGAAGTATCTTCCACTATCACATTTCGTTTATCCATTCTTCTGCTGATGGACATTTGGACAACACAATTATTATTTTTAAAATTTGGTTATTATTTTACATATTTATACCCTGCTTAATCATCATATAAGCTGATATGAGACAGTTTCATAAAAAGAAAGAAAGAAGGAAAACAACAAAACCTACCTAGAATTAGCCTTACTAAGTTTTGGATGTGTGGTTTTGGAAATTGCTATTAAGAAAGCTTTAAATTAACTTGATGATTTAAAATATGAACCTATCTGTTTTTGGAGCTTAGGAAGCTATTCGCTAATGAATTATACATCTAAATGAACGTTTGGATATATATGAATGTATCTATAGTACAGAATCTTTATGTCTCCTGTGCTTTAGGTAAACTAAATATATGAAAGCAAAAGATGACCCAACAAAGAAATAGAGGTAATTAGTCATTTACTAAAATGATTCATAAGATTTATCTTTTAAGCCTGTCCTGAATTTATTCAAATTTCATTTCTTTATTTCTTTTTTTTAGAGATGGAATCTCACTTTGTTGTTCTTGGCAGAGTGCCATGGTGTCACAGCTCACAGCAACCTCCAGTTCTTGGGCTTAGGCAATTCTCTTGCCTCAGCCTCCCGAGTAGCTGGGGCCACAGGTGCCCGTCACACGCCTGGGTATTTTTTTGTTGCAGTTTGGCCAGGGCCAGGTTTGAATCTGCCACCCTTGGATATGGGGCCGGTGCCCTACTCACTGAGCCACAGGCACTGCCCAAATTTCACTTATTTCTATAAAAATCAGGTTTATAAGTTTATAAGACAGTTTCAGAAACATATTTGAGGTGGGGACCAATGGCTTACACCTGTAATCCTAGCACTCTGGGAAGCCAAGGAAGGAGGATCCCCTGAGCTCAGGAGTTTAAGACTAGCCTGAGAAAGAGTGAGACCTCATCTCTACTAAAAATAGAAAAAATTAGCTGGATGCTCTTGCGGGCACCTGTAGTCCCTGCTACTTGGGAGGCAGGAGGAGCACTTGAGCCCAGGAGTTTGAGGTTGCTGTGAACTAGGCTGATGTCATGGCACTCTAGCCTGGAGCACGAGAGTGAGACTCTGGTCTCAAAAAAAAACCAAAAAAACAAAAAAACCCTGAAATACATCCATAGTATCAAGTGACACATACCTCCCACCATAGGGTGGACAAGAGAAATGGCCATCCAGAAGCCTGGGAAAAGGTTGGAAAACTGCCCTCCCCAGCTTGATATCCAGATAGAGCTGCCTTATGTGGTTCTATTCTCTGGAGCCACAGGATTCTGTTGAGGACACTGATCCAGGTTAAGAGAGAGACAGGGGGTTCACACTTGTAATACTAGCATTCAGGGAGGTCAAGATGGGCAAATGCTTGAGGTCAGGAGTTCGAGAACAGCCTGAGCAAGAGCGAGACCCCCATCTCTACGAAAAATAAAATAACTAGCGGGGAATTGTGGTCGGCGCCTGTAATCTCAGCTACCTGGGAAGCTGAGGCTAGAGGATTGCTTGAGCCCAGGAGTTTGAGGTTGGGCTGTGAGCTATGATGATGCCACAGCACTTTATATAGGGTGACAGAGTGAGACTCTGTCTCAAAAAAAAAAAAAAAAGAAAAGAAAAAGAAAGAGAAGATTTAGAAAGGGCACATTTGCAAAAGTTTACTTTCACTCCTCTCTGTAATATTTGCTTCTACTTGACATAGTGCAATGTGATCGTGGGATTTGTACAATGTAGTGAAGTGGTGAAAGGATGGCAACACCCAGTGTGAAGTGTTGGATCGGTGGAGATTGGTATGTCTGGAGAGTTAGATTCCAAGTATGACTTAGGCAAAGGAGAGGGACTAGGTTGTTACCTTACCCACTACACTATGCTCTTTGTTTACTTCCTACAAAGAAGTAAATAGAGTTGTGCTAGTGACATGCTATGTATTTCAAAACTTTTTTTTATTGAGACATACATACCATAAAATTGACCATTTAAAAAAATTTTTATTTCTTTATTTATTTTTGGAGACAGGGTCTCACTTTGTTGCCCTTGGTAGAGTGCTGTGGCATCACAGCTCACAGCAACTTCCAACTCCTGGGCTTAGGCAATTCTCTTGCCTCAGCCTCCCAAATAGCTGGGACTATAAGCGCCTACTACAACGCCTGGCTATTTGTTTGTTGCAGTTTGGCCGGGGCCAGGTTCAAACCTGTCACCCTAGGTGTATGGAGCCGGCACCCTACTCACTGAGCCATAGGCGCCGCCCGAAATTGGCCATTTTAAAGTATAAACTTCAGTAGTTTTTAATATGTTTACAAGGTTGTACAGCCATCGCTACTAATTCTGGAACATTTTCTTAACCCCCCCAAAGAAACCCTGTGTCCAATAGCAGTTACTCCCCATTTCTCCTCAACCTGTCCCCACCCGCCCTAGGCAACTACCCTGTCTCTCTAGGTTTGTCTGGTCTGGACACGTCATATAAATTGACTCATAGAACATGTGGCCTTTTGATTGGCTTCTTTCACTTAGTATATTTTCAAAGTTCATCCATGTTAGGGCATGTACCTTTATGTTCCATTATGTATGTGTCTGTGCCACATTTGGTTTATCCATTCATCAGTTGGTGGACATTTGGTTTGCTTCACTTCATGGTTATTATGAATCATGCTACTATGAACATTTGTGGGCAAGTTTTACAGGCCAGATTGCTTTCCAAAGTAGCTGTACCATTTTACATTTCCAACAGCATATATGAGAACTCCAATTTCTTTGCATCCTGCCAACATTGGTTATTATCCCTCCTTTTGTTTATAGCCCATCTAGTGGGTCATGCTACATATTTGATGAACTACCATATGCTTGGCTAAATACACATTTTTGGGGTTTTTTTTTGAGACAAAGTCTCAAGCTGTTGCCCTGGGTAGAGTGTCGTGGCATCACAGCTCACAGCAACCTCTAACTCTTGGGCTTAAGCGACTCTCTTACCTCAGCCTCCCAATTAGCTGGGATCACAGGCGCCTGCAACAGTGCCTGGCTCTTTTTTGGTTGTAGTTGTCATTGTTGTTTGCCAGGCCCAGGCTGGATTCGAACCCGCCAGTTCCAGTGTATGTGGCTGGCACCTTAGCCGCTTGAGTTACAGGCGCCAAGCCCACATGTTTTTTTGAGAGAGTCTCACTTTCTCACCCTCTGTAGAGTACTATGGCTTGATAGCTGACAGCAACCTCAAACTCTTGGGCTCAACTGATCCTCTTGCCTCAGCCTCCTATGTAGGTGGGACTACAGGTGCCCGCCACAACACTCAGCTATTTTTAGAGACTGGGTCTCCCTCTGGCTCAGGTTGGTCTCAAACTCCTGATCTCAAGCAAGCCACCCTCCTCGGCCTTCCAGAGTGCTGGATCACACACTTGGATTACAGGTGTGAGCCACACATTTTTAAACCACTTGCTAAGAGCAATCCCTGGGGACCAACAGGCTTGTAAAAGTTTTCTAATAGTGCTTTCCTAAAGGTTCAGTAGTCTGTTGAGGCATGGTTAGGTTGAATCCAGCTCCAGAAATAATAGCATTTTTCTTTTTAAATCTTTGTTGGTTTAAATGAAACAGCTATTTAGGCAGTTTAGGTAAAAATTGAGAAGAATTTCGTCAACTCAAAAATGTTTCCAATGTCTCTGTTGCACAAGGCCTCAGATTAAAGTCTTTTATTTTTTTTTTAATCAATTCAAGTACAGTGCTCTGGCTCACAAATGAAAATAATTACAGAGGTGATCAACTCTTTTACTTTTTGATTCAGTGTTATTATTTTCATAGTTACAGAATTGGCATGTATAGTAATATGGAAACTGTTTGCAAACACACATTCCCCCAAGAAGTTCTGAAGATTAAAAAAAATCTAGTTTAGTAGCAGTGCTCCTGTTTCTGGTTCCCATTTCAGTGAAGAGGTAGGATCTTGTGAAGATAACACACCCCTTGTGAAATAAACATCCTCTTCAAAATGAACATACACTTCTATTTCTTCCAGCAGAGAAGGAAAGCAAGGCATTGTCAGCCAGATGTGCTGAACTTTCTCATGGAGTCACATTCTAAACCACAAAAAATCTGAGTAGTTGCCAGGTGTTTCACTGTTTTCAAAGAAAAAGGCATGCCTTCATATTGTTATTTTGTTTAAGATTTCTGTATAACATTAAGGTTCAAAACCACTTAGATACAGACCTCTCAGTGAGGGTTCACATATTGGAATGCAAAGTGGTTGCTGATAAGGGTTGATATATTTTAAAAATATTTTCTTTGAAAAATTAAAAACAAAAAATTTCTCATATCTACCACTCAGCTGATGTGTATGCCTATTCTGATTATTTCATAAAATAGTAGTCAGCATTTTTTGAGTTTTGTGTCCAACTATATCCTCCCTGCCTTTTTCTTCTGTGCTTGAGTAATATAGTGCAAATTCAAGATATCATGTCATTTCACCCATGAATAATGCAGAATACATCTGTAAATGGCAAAGGTTTTTTTTTTTTTTTTTTGTAGAGACAGAGTCTCACTTTATCGCCCTGGGTAGAGTGCCGTGGCGTCACACTGCTCACAGCAACCTCCAGCTCTTGGGCTTAAGCGATTCTCTTGC
Source organism: Arctocebus calabarensis (assembly GCA_963573935.1). Lineage (NCBI taxonomy): Eukaryota > Metazoa > Chordata > Mammalia > Primates > Lorisidae > Arctocebus > Arctocebus calabarensis. The sequence continues at coordinate 12,360 of CAUYON010010603.1, read as the reverse complement.
CTCAGCCTCCCTAGTAGCTTTTTTTTTTTTTTTTGAGACAGAGCTTCAAGCTGTCTCCCTGGATAGAGTGCTGTGACATCACAGCTCACAGCAACCTCCAATTCCTGGGCTTAAGCGAGTCCCCTGCCTCTGCCTCCCAAGTAGCTGGGACTACAGGCGCCCGCCACAACGCCCGGCCACTTTTTGGTTGCAGCCATCATTGTTGTTTGGCGGGCCCGGGCTGGATTCGAACCTGCCAGCTCAGGTGTATGTGGCTGGCGCCTTAGCCCATTGAGCTACAGGCGCCGAGCCCTGACTATTTTTTTGTTTTGCAGTTCGGCTGGGGCTGGGTTTGAAACCTCCACCCTCGGTATATGGGACCGGTACCCTACTCGCTGAGCCACAGGCACTGCCCAGACTCTTTTCTTTTAAATGTAACTGTAAGATGATGATCATGCCTGAAAAAATTAAACAATAATTACTTATTATCATAAAACATCCAGCCCACATTCAAATATCCATTTGTATCATAAATGCTATACATTTATTTTAGTTTGTTTGTTTGAATCATGATCTAAATAAGATACACAGATCATGATTGGATTATACACAGCTTACATCTCTTTTCCGGTAGAGGTTCCCCCTCTATTTCCTTTACCCCACTTGTAATTTATTTGTTGGAGAGATAACATTTATTTGTTGATTAAATAAAATTACAAAGCTTATATAGGAATGCTGTTGTTTGCATTGTCTGTTTGCTTCTCTGTGGTGATATCTAACACGTCCGTCTTTCTTCTGTATTTCCTGCATATTGATTGTTCTTTCTAAAGCTACACTGTCCTATATGGTGGCCACTGGCCCCAAGTACTTATTGAACACTTGAACTATGATTAGTCCGAATTGAGATGTGCTATAAGTGCAAAATACATACCAGATTTCAAAGACTTAGTCCAAGGAAAGGAAAAGAAACTATCTCGCTAATAGTTTTTTTTGTTGATTTCATGCTGATATGATAATATTTTGATATCTGTTGAGTTTAATTATTATTAAAATTAATTTCACATATTGCTCTTTAGTTGCTTTTAATGTACTACTAGAAGATTTAAAGTTACATGCGTGGCTTGCATTATATTTCTATTGGACAGTGCTGATTTAGAGAGACTTGATGAAATTCAGGTTTGGTTTTTTGGCAATTGTCTGGGTATGTCCAATCAGAACCACATAATGTCTGACTCTTTCTGATCTTAGCAGCCATTGATGATCAACATTTGGATCTATTTATTCATTTGAGGCTGCAAAATGGCAATACAGTAGAACCTCCACAATTTACCACCTCCCTACACTGACCACCTTCTTAAATGGACCTAATTTTCATAGACTGGACATGCACCACAGCTACATATCAGTCAAGTAGGCCTAGTTCCTTATGTTGACCAGTTACCATCCCTTGGGTGGTCAACTCAAAGAGAATCTACTGCATTTTGATTTTTGTCCTTTCTTCTGTATTTATTCGCTGGAACACATATAAAAAGAAATACTCCTTATTTGCCCATCTATACTGCGTATTTGGTTACTTAGTGGTATAGATCTATATGGAAGGCAAGGTCAGTGTTTGATTCTTTCCCTTTATTTGCCAATTCTCAAAGTTACTAGTTGGCTCACAAGCCATTGATAGATTTTAAAAATATTTAGCAGTGCCTATTTTTATGTGCTTCTTAGAAAGACTTAAAAATCTTACATGGGATGAAGATGACGGTCTCTAAGCAAATTGAATACCTTCTGTCCCCAAATTGTGATAAATGCTACTTAATAAATAGCTTGTAGTCTTTAAGAATGACTATAAAAAAAGAGAAAGAAAGATTGAGGAACTGCTCCAGATTAAAGGAGACCAAAGAGACATGACAAATAAATGCAACATATGATCCTGGACTGGATCCTGATTGAGGAAAAAAAGGTTTTTTTTCCTTTTACTTTAAATGACATTAGTGGGACAAATTGGTAAAAATTAAATAAAGTTTGTAGACTAGATGACAGTTACTTCCTGATACTCATGGTAGTTATGCAAGAGAATATCCTTGTGTTTAGGAAATGTACACTGAAGTATTCAGGAGGAAAGGAGTATTATGTCTGCAACTTATTCTTAAGTGACTCAGAAAATAATATATAGAAAGAAAGAAAGAGAGAATGATAAAGAGATTGTAGTACCATTTGGAAACGCTGGGTTAAAGGTGTACAGGAATTCTCTATATTGTCTTTGTAATTTGCTGTGCGTCTGAATTCATTGCAAAAAAAGGCAATAAAATAATGACCAAGAATATAAAAATTCCTATCTATTTCCTTCATAAGTTTATAAATAGATTGGCATTAATTTGAACTCAAAACCATATTACAAGCACTTTGTAAGACTTTTGAGAGAGAGAGAGACTCTGTGGACAATAGAGAAGTTAGGACCCAGTTATGTGGTTTAAAATGTAACCTGTAGCTCAGTGGCTAGGGCGCCAGCCACATACACCGGAGCTGGCCAGTTCGAACCCAGCCCAGGCCTGCCAAGTAACAATGACAATTACAACCAAAAAATAGCTGGGCGTTGGGGTGGGCGCCTGTATTCCCAGTTACTTGGGAGGCTGAAGCAAGAAAATCGCTTAAGCCCACGAGTTGGAGGTTGCTGTGAGCTATGATACTACAGCACTCTACCCAAGGGTGAAAACTTGAAACTGCATTAATGTACACAGCTATGATTTAATTAAAAAAAAAAGGAAAAAAAAAGATAAATAAAATGTGCCTGTAAGTTCTTTGACATTCCTTTCTGGAGAAGAAGCTCAATTCCCCTTTCTTGAGTGTGAGCTGGACTTAGTAATATGTGTGTTTCTAACAAAATGACAAGTGTGTCACTCCAGAGACTAGGTCATAAAAGGCTGTATGACTGCAGAAGCACTCTCTCTTGGATCATTAACTCTGGGTTCAGAAGCCATGAGCCCGCTAATGTAGCCTTATGGATAGGCCGACATAAGGAGGAACTGAGGCTTCCTGCCAACAGCCATGTGAACGAGCCATCTTGGAAATGGTTCCTCCAGCCCAGCAGGCCTTTTAGATAACCGAGCCCTAGTGGACAGCTTGACTGCAACTTCCTGAGAGAACCTGAGCCAGAGCCACTCAGCTAAGTCACTCTTGAATTCCTGGCCCTCAGAAACTGTGAGATAATAAATGTTTGTTGTTCAGGTTGCTGTTATGTAGCAATGGATGACTAATACAATTCCTGTTTCTTAAGCACCTTGAAATCATGCTTCTTGGACTGCTGCCTAAATGTAAAACCTTTTCTACTGGATTCTGATATAATATGTAAATACGAGTAGTTGCAGAGAGGAGCATTTCCAAGACACAACCAAATCTACACTGTTACTTTGGAAACTATCATTTATGAGATTGTGGTACTTGCTCAGAAGTCATCAGAAAGCCACTAAACTAAAGTTTTCAGTGACTGGTTGGCACTCCCAGAGAAGAGAATTAAAGATATAAGTAAAAATTTAAAATAAGACACAACATCATGAAAGTAGGCTTAAACTAGGAGATTTAGTGGTAAAAGAAAACATAAGCCTCTTATGAAAGGAAATCTTGGAAGAATACTTTGCCACTGGGTTTCTAGCACTTCCCAGGCAATTCTGATCCTTTCCTGGATTGAAATCAGTGATCATTTATTGAGGATCAGATGAGTAAGACATGCTGCTTGTCTTTGAAAAGCTACTACTTGGGAGGGTGGCACCCGTAGTTCACTGGGTAGGGCACCGGCCACATACACTGCGACTGGTGGTTCAAACCTTGCCCAGGCCTGCTAAAAACAACAATGACAATTGAAACAACAAAAATAGAAATACAGCTGGGTGTTGTGGCGGGCGCCTGTAGTCCCAGCTACTTGGGAGGCTGAGCCTAGAGAATGGCTTAAACCCAGGAGTTTGAGGTCGCTGTGAGCTGTGATGTCACAGGAGTTTGAGGTCACTGTGAGCTGTGACGTCACAGCACTCTACCCAGGGTGACAGCTTGAGACTCAGTCTCGAAAAGAAAAAAGCTACTTGGAAATATCCTTGACTGTGAAAGAAAAATGTTTCACACTCATTGTTCTTATTTAGTTCTTTTGTTTGTTTCTGTGGCTCTGTATTTAAGAAGCAGCTCTCTTATTTAAAATGTATCTCCAGAGAGAACTTTTGCACCAGGAAGAGGAATGGTACATGCTCAAGAGTTACAGTTCACAGAGCAGGCATCACTGTCGAGGTAAATCAGTTAACTGGAATTGTGATTTATGTACCTGCACTCTCCTGTGGGTTGTGACACCTCCAAAGAAGTGATAAATGCATTTCTGGCCTTGCAAGGCTGCAAGTCAAATCCCTGATGACACGGCAGCCACATCAACTTGGTCAAAGTAGAAGAGGGGTGGAAGAATGAGACCACAATCTATATTTACCATAAAAGGATTCTGTTTGCTGTGCTGGATAGCAGTTTTTGTTTATTGAGTATAATTCTATATAGACTCAGCTGAGAGCACTTAAATATTTACAGATTGGCTTGCACGGTGCATGCTTTTCTATGAGATGTGGATCACATTACTCTCGTCTGTAAAATCCTGGCTCATGTTGGGTTCTTTGGGAGCTGAGATGGGGATTTTTGTGTCAGTGCTTTGATGGAGGAGAGCTCTCAGGAGATGGCAGGGGAAGGAATCAGGCTGGTGCTGGAGAAGGATCTAGGCAAGGAAGAGGTCTCGGCTGGCCAGTTCCCTAAGCCTGATCCCGCGAGCCACTCTAGACCAGAATTGGTCCCCCCTTGAGGCAGGGGATGGGGCTTTTCTATCTTCATGGCTATTGGGCATTGTCTGTGGGACATTCCATGGGAGGCTGAGGAGGTGTAACCTCCCCTAAGTGACTCTAGTTTGGCTAGGGCAAGTGTCCAAAGAAGGGAGTAGGTGTGAAGCATTAGCAGATGACACTCACTGATGGGTGCATCACCTGGTGGAGGGGATCTGGGCAGGAATCCACGCCCTCCATCACCTGGTGGAGGGGACCTGGGCAGGAATCCACCTGCTCCATCACCTGGTGGAGGGGATCTGGGCAGGAATCCACAGTTCCTACTCTGTGTCTGAAATGTTCTCATGGTAATTATGGCAGTCTGGCCAGATATCCCCTAAACTAATTTCTTCTTCCTGGGTACACAGCTTGACTACATTTCCAAGCCTCTCTTGCATATGGCGTGGGCATATGACTCGTTTCTAATCAACGCAAAGCAGGAAGAAGTGATTTGCACTATTTCTGGTCCATGAATCCCCCTGTTTAAGCAATCTTCCATGTCCTACTTTTCCAGTTCTTCTGAGTTCTCTTGCTTTCCCCCCGCAGTTGCTAGATGCAGAACATGTGGTGGAGGGGGCTTTGAGGTCCTTAGGGGATGGAGGAGGTATCAGATAGTGTCGCTGGATGGACACAAAGAAAACCATGTTTTTACCACAGACCCTTATTGGACTGTGACATGAGCAGGAAATAAATACACTGATTTATTATATTAACCTACTGAGATTTGTGAGTTGTTTGTTAGCCTCCTCGACTCATTCACTGAACGTGCCATTTTTTTCAGAAACACAAAGACCTATGGGAAATTTGATTTTCAGAGTTCTATCAATTTAATTAATCATAATCCTTGCTCAACTCTGTGATGAGTAAAGTACTGAATACCTGAAGTAAGAATTTTTCTTAGTCCTTTAACAAATAGAAAGAAAGCCCTAACAAAATAAAGCTCTGATGGTCCATTTGAGTAATATGGGTAATTTAAAAAAGCACCATGAAACTATATGGCCAGGAAAATTATTATCCATAATCCTGTACTGGGAAACAAAGCAGGAAGCTGCTTCTCCAAGGTTAACAAGTAATGAGAACTGTTGGTGCCAGTTTTTCTGACATAACGATTGGGTTTTACCAGTGCACAGAAAACTTTTAGTTTCTGCACAGCCATTTTGAGGGCTACCAAAGGCTTAATTCCACAGAGAGAGGCAAACTGTCTGATACCTTATATAAGAGGGAAGCAGGGCTTCTGAAAACAACTGTTTATTGCTTGTCAACAGCCACCTTCTCAATTTGTCAGGCTTTTGCTTGAGAGGATGGAGCTAGTATAGGAAGGAAGAGGGTACACGATCACACACACACACACACACACACACACTCCATATGGGTGCAGGGTCACCAAAGTTCCAAACTGGTTTTATGGGAGACAGTAACTCGCAAGATTCCATTGTCATTAGTAGTTTGTAGGGCATATGGGAGTTTAAGAGCCCTAACCCCTCTCCTTCTGGATGAGATCAGAACTAATTGGGTGAGGTCCAAGTGGACATCAGCACCATTGTTGTTGGAGTTGGGTTGGAGATCAGACTGGGTTTGCGTCCACATTCAGGCTGCTGCTTACTTTCTCTACCCCCTTCCTTCTGCAGCTCAGAGAGAGTCTACAAAACAGACCCATTCCTAGGATGCTGCTAAGAAATTGCTGTCTTATAACCATCAAGTCCTGCAAGTGGGAACAGACAGAGGTCTCAAACCACGTGTGATTTTCAGGTGGAATCAGAATTCCTGAGGGGAGTGTTAGAAGAGCAGGGGGTAGGAGGGCGGAGAAAGAGGAGAGAGAGAGGATATGAATCACTTGTACAACCAGGGAAGGCCATGGACAGAGGCTTTTCACACCTGTATACCTCATAACAAAACTCTCACAAAAGACTGCAAAAACTGCGAACTTGCACAAAGGCCATCACGATCTTTTTTTTTTTTTTTGTAGTTTTTGGCCAGGGCTGGGTTTGAACCTGCCACTTCCAGCATATGGGGCCAGGACCCTACTTGTTTGAGCCACAGGCGCCACCCCCATGCCATCACAATCTTACACAAATTTTTTTCCACAAGGTCATCTGCCTAGCAACTGCCTGTCCAATCTCATACTGGCATTACCCTTGTTATTGATCCTTATAGCAGAGGATAATCACTTCAAAGCAATTATGAAATCCTCCTCATTCTTCCACAAAAGCCTTTGTCTACCTTTGCTTCCCTGAATACACACATAGTTTACCACTGCACACATAGTTCCGCTGCAATGTCCTATTCCCAGATAAACATCATTTTCTTTTAGAGAGCCTCTCTCTGTTATTTAGGTTGACAGCTACATATAGCTTATTGTTCCCAAGCTACAAACCTGGACAGCGTGTTACTGCCCTGAACACTGTAGGAGTAACACAATGGTAAGTGTTTTCATTTTTGTTATTTTGAGACAGGGTCTTGCTCTGTCACCCAGGCTGGAGTGCAGTGGTGCTATCATAGCTCACTGTAACCTCAAACTCCTGGGTTCAAGTGATTCTCTGCCTCAGCCTCCCTAGTAGCTAGGCCTACAGGTGACCACCATCATATCCAGCTAACTTAAATTTTTTTTTTAGAGCTGGTGTTTTGCTATGTCACCCAACTGGTCTTGGATGCCTGGCCTCAAGAGATCCTCCTACCTCAGCCTTCAAGAGTACCGGGATTCCAGGGGTGAGCCGCCACACCCAGCCCCACAATGGTAAGTATTTGTGTATCTAAATATATTCAAACATAGAAAAGGTATAAAAATATGGTATTATAATCCTATAGGAAATGTCATTATGTGGTGCATGACTGTATCTCAATATCACTCTGAAAATTCTGAAGCCCAGAGAAACCAAGCAGAATTCTCCATACTCTCCCCCAGGTGATCTGTAAATCTGTTACAGGTATAAGAAAATATTAGGTCTTAATACTTTAGAACAAAGGTTGCCAAAATTTTTTCTGTAAAGGGCCAGATAATGAATATTTTAGGCTTTGTATGTTACATAGTCTCTGTTACAATGACTCACCTCTGCAATCGTAGTGATCAAACAACCATAGACAGTTCAAAAATAAATTGGTATAGTTGTGTCCCAATAAAACTTCACTGAAGGACACTGAAATGTGAATTTCATACAATTTTCATGTGTTATGAAATATCCAGGGCACAGAAAGCACTAATATTTTCAACCATTTAAAATATGTAAAAACCCATCCTCAGCTTGTGAACCACAGGAAGCAATGGTCCACTTTGGCTCTGCTTTAGAATCCTCCTACTTATAGGTGACCAGGGCCTTGTTCTGAGTTCATTAAGCTGTGGTCTTCATGTGGAGCTTTGATACTGGATTTAAAAGGAAAAAAAGCATAACTTAAAGAGTATCTCTTGACTATCCCTGAAAATATGATCATTCTGGCTTTTCTGGCCATGATGGAGCCAAAACAAGTGTATAAGCTTAGAACCACAAAAGGTGTAAAGAAATTCTCTTCTGAAAGATTCTTGTTTATTGTCAGCCTTAAGGGATATGAGTGTTTCTAGTTTCTACATTCTTTTTTTTTATAATTAAAATGTTTCTATTTATTTTTATAATTTTATTTATTTATTTATTTTTGCAGTTTTGGCTGGGGCTGGGTTTGAACCCCCCACCTCCGGCATATGGGGCCAGTGCCCTACTCTTTTGAGCCACAGGCGCCGCCCTCTAGTTTCTACATTCTTGTCTGTATTTATTTTAAAGTTCGATAACTATTTCTTTGCTTTAAAAAAAACTGTTGTAGGGCGGCGCCTGTGGCTCAGTCGGTGGGGTGCTGGCCCCATATACAGAGGGTGGCGGCTTCAAACCCAGCCCCGCTGAACTGCGACAACAACAAAAAAATAGCCAGGCGTTGTGGCGGGCGCCTGTGGTCTCAGCTACTAGGGAGGCTGAGGCAAGAGAATCGCCTAAGCCCAGGAGTTGGAGGTTGCTGTGAGCTGTGTGATGCCATGGCACTCTACCAAGGGCGATAAAGTGAGACTCTGTCTCTAGAACCCCCCCCCCAACTGTTGTAGAAATAAAGAACTGTACTTTGCATTCCATAGATATGAAAATGTTTTTATAAATGCCATTTTTTCCTCTTGTGTCCTTGGTTGGATACACTGTTCTTACTGATGTTGGACCTGTCTGCCTTTGCCCTTCAACAGCTTCAGTTTAGTATCCTGGAAACCTCCAGAGGTTATCTTCCCTCCTGACCCAGTGTGCTGTTCCTTGCTCCTTATTTCTTTGCCATCAAGTCTCTGGGGCTCCTCCTGTCCTGTCCCACCCTGTCTCATTCAACAACCATCTCAGGCCTCTTTATCAAGCCTTATTGGCTGAGCTCAGGGTCATGGCTTTTCTCTCCTCTCTACACTCCCACAGCATTTTTCCTGTGATACACAATTTAGCACTTAACTATGTATCATATTTCATTTGTCTTTATTTATAGTGTTAGTTTTGTCCTTTCCTGGGAGGCTGCAGACTCCTTGAAAGCAACATCTCTTGTATTTTTTAAAAATTCCCTAAATACTCTAGTTGGGACACTGTTCTACCAATAAATGTGTGGTCTGACAATGAAGTTCTGGGACTAATTCTAGAAAAAGTGCTACAGACCTCATTGCTAAATGTCACTATGATCACTGGAAGGCCAAGGGAAAAGAAATACTTTGAAGGTGATATTTGGCAATGAGGTACATAGTACTTTTCCTAGGATGAGTTCATGAAGTTCATTGTCAGACCTTGTACAACAACAGCTCTGATGGCCATTACAGAAAAAGAATTACAAAATTGCTTTGAAGGGTGAACTAGGCACTGGCTTTCCATAGGGAGTACTTCAAAGGTGACTGTAGTGATATTCAGCAATAAAGTATGTAGCAGTTTTTCTAGGATGAGTTTATGAACTTCATTGTCTGATTAAGTTGTCTGGTATTGATTGTTTCACTGATGGATTGATAGGCACAGATGTGAGACTTTCTACCCATCTCTGTAATGTCTGGTGCTTAATAAATATCTGTCAGTTTTATTGAACTAAGTTGAAAATAAAGATCAGTGCCAAATCTCGTATTCAGCTGGGCAAATCATACCATCTTTGCATTCATTTTCTCACCCACAAAATGGAGATAAAAATGTCTTCCCAGTCTACCTCAGAGAGTTACTGAGGCTTAAATAAGATGTGTACAAAAGTGTTTTGAAAGCTTTGTAGCTCCCCATCCCACCATATGAATTTCGGGGACTATTATACCTCACATTTCTTTTTGCAGAAGTCACAGGGAAACTAGAGTTTGGTGTTTACCACACACTCTAACCTCTGTTAGAATAATGGGCCATGCTCTGGGAAATCTGAGTACAACTGGAAAGGTAGGAAGAGAATAAACATCTCTTGGCTTGTAGTTTTCCTTTGAAGTTACAGCTTTGGAGAATACAAAGGTGGTGGGATTTTGAAATGGAAAAATTCCTAAGCTATTTTGTTTTTTTTTTTTTTGCTGCTTCGAATTTGCATACCTTCCTGTGCTCTTCTCTCCAAGCCTACTGCTGTCTTAGCTCTCTCATGGCAGTTTGGAAGCAAAATGTGGTAAAAGGAAGGTTTAGTAAACAGATGAGAGCTTCTTCCTTCTTTTTTTTTTAAATAACTGAGCTGCTTCCTTCTGTAGCGGTTCCTTTTCTCTATTTCATTTCTTCAAATTCCAAAAGGGAAATGTTACTCTGGTCATCATTGAGGTTGATGGTTTTTCTTTTATCTTCTTACAAATCTATCCTGCCCTTTCCTTTTTATTCCTCCCTTTTCGTCTTTACCCATCTTATCATTTTTTTCCCCTCTCCTTCTCTCTTCCTATCTTTAGCCCTTATTTTAGTTGACCATAGTAGCAAAGCATAAATTATCATCAGCAGAATGTATTTCTTGAGATGGTTTTCACTTTTTGTCTTTAACCTTTGACTGCAAACCACGGCTCTATGTGTTCAATACAAGATGTTCCTTTGGTGTGAACAATACTTGTAGGGGTTGTTCATTTGCAAACAAAAACTCGACACACGTTACTATTATCTGACTTGAGTCTGTAAGTGTCATATGTATGCTTCATTCTCAACATTTTTCACAGTTGTGCCTGAAATAGCTGAAGCCAATTCTTAGGTGATTATTGATTAGCAAGAAATCAAACAATGATCCAGTAGCTTGCCTCAATTGGCACCTCACAGTCAAAGGGTTAATAAAAATAAAACTATTTAGAGTGAAAGTTTTTTTTGTTTTTTTTTTTTGTAGAGACAGAATCTCACTTTATCACCCACGGTAGAGTGCCGTGGCATCACACAGCTCACAGCAACCTCCAACTCCTGGGCTTAGGCGATTCTCTTGCCTCAGCCTCCCCAGTAGCTGGGATTACAGGCGCCCACCACAACGCCTGGCTATTTTTTGGTTGCAGTTCGGCTGTGGCCGGGTTTGAACCCGCCACCCTTGGTATATGGGGCCGGCGCCCTAATCACTGAGCCACAGGTGCTGCCGGGGTGAAAGTTTTATATATCTGTTTATTAAAGCGCATTCTAAAATGTATTTAACATTTTTGTTGATACATAATAATTTCATATATTTATGGAGAACATGTGATCTTTTGATACATGAATACAAGGATCACATTAGGGTATTTTAGAACATTCATCACCTTGACCGTTTATCATAGCTTTGTGTTGGGAACATTTCAAATCTTCTCTTCTAGCTATTTTGAAATATGCAATATATTGTTGTTGATTATAGTCACCCTACTGTGCTTTCAAATACTAGAATTTATTCCTTCCACCTAACGGTATTTTTGTACCCCATTAACCAACCTTTCTTCATTGTCTCCCCCTTCCTAGATTCTGGTAACTATTATGTAATTCTGCTCTTTACCTCCATGAAATCAACGTTTTTAGCTTGCACATATGAGTGAGAACATTCAATATTTATTTTTCTGTGCTTGGCTTATTTCATTTAACATAATGACCTCCAGTTTCGTCTATGTTGCTGCCAATGAAAGGATTTTATTTTTTTAATAGCTGAAAAGTGTTCCCCTGTGTATATTTCTTTACCATTCATCTGTTGATGGACATTTAGGCTGATTCCATATCTTGGCTATTGTGAATAGTGCTGTAATAAACAGGAGGGTTCAGGTGTCCCTTTGATGTAATGATTTTCTTTCCTTTGGATAAATACCCACTAGTGGGATTGATGGATCACATGGATTTTTTTTTTTTTTGGGTGCAGCCATCATTGTTGTTTGGCGGGCCTGGACTGGATTCGAACCCGCCAGCTCAGGTGTACGTGGCTGGCACCTTAGCCCTTTGAGCCACAGGCGCCGAGCCGATTTTTTTTTTTTTTTTTTGCACTTTACATTCATGTTTTATTGCTACACTAAAAATGAAAATAAACTGTAAGAAGCTGCAAAAGCATGCAATCTCGTAAAAATTATGAAGCAATGGAGGCACCCATTGTAGAAGGTTAAAACTGGTTCATCTAGTAGGAGGTGTAAGGACTACAAGTCAAAAATGATGAG
>CAUYON010010600.1:0-25574 GCA_963573935.1 Arctocebus calabarensis | reverse complement strand
CTCATTCAAAGAGTCCAGGGGAGACCTTTGCACTTGCTCTTCATTCTGCTTTAAATACTTCCCCTAGATCTTGTGAACTTGCCTCTCTCTCATCAGTCATTTCTCTCTGAACTGCTGGTACTTCAGAAAGACCTCTACCTATTCTAGGCCCTAATATGACAGCTTACGTTGCTAAGCATTTGCCATATCAGAGACTGTTGCTGTGTGTATGCATGTTTGGTTTTCCTCCTGGGTACTGAGACCCTATTTCCTAGCCTCCCTGGTAGTTAGCCGAGTGCTTATGAGTGAAGTCTGGCTCGTGTAATCTGGAAGAAAGTGCCACTTCCAGAGCAGAGAAGAAACTCTTAAGCACCTCTCTGGCTCCCCCATCTCTTTTCCCATTAACTAAATGAAACAACTCCAAAGACCCAAGGCCAAGTCACAAGATAGAAGTAAGATAGAGGAGCCTGGGTTCCTGAATCACAACGTAGAGAATTTCTAGTGGAGCTGCCCAACTAGGAATACCTACATGGGCCTGTTGCATGAACAGGGAGTAAGTTTATTTCTTTTAGGTGAGACATTTTAGAGTTGTTTATTTCAAGATTAGATGCTCCAAATACATTTACTAAGTATCAAATATTATGGTACTTTACAAGCATTAAATAATTTCATTCTCAGACCTTCCTTTTCAGATGAAAGAACAGAAAAGTAGTAACGTTCATTTGCTTGCCCAAGGTCAGCAGGCTGGTGCGGGAGCCACTGTTTGTTTTGGGCGCCCATGCCCTTTCCTGCTAGGCTATACAGACTTACCAGAGCAAGAACGTTTTTTAGAAAGAAGACTAATAAAGAGAACCACCCTCATCTTACCAGAAACAAAAATACACTGAAAATCTATAAAAATAAAAAAAAGTAAAACAGGAGACGTAGATATACAGTTCAATGGAACAGAGTCACAAATAACCTCAAACAATACGCCTAAGGGATTTTTGGCAAAGGTGTGAAAGCAAGTCAATGGAGGAAGGTTAGTATTGTCAGTAAATGATGCTGGAGAAATTAAACAGTGATACATAAAAAATAAAATAAAATAAACCTTGGCCAAGTGCAATGGCTCATGCCTGTAGCCCCCCTGGACAGCACTTCCAGGATCACTAGAGGGCCACGAGTTTAAAACTATCCTGAGCAACATAGCCAGACCCCATTTCTACAAAAAACAAGAAAAATTAGAAGGCCAATTGGAATTTGCTTAGTGTCAGCTACTGAGGAGCCTGAGGCTGGAGGATCCCTCGAGCTCACAAGTTCAAGGCTGCTGTGAGCTGTGATCACACCATTGTATTGCAGCCTGCCCAGTAGTGCAAGACTCCATCTCTATCAAGATAAACAAACAAATAAACAAATAAACCTTAACCTACAACTCATACCTAATATAAAAATTAACTCAAAAGGGATCATGGACTTAATGTAAAATGTAAAAACCGTAAAATTTTTAGAAAGAGAAGAAAACCTTTAGGATTTAGGGCTAGGCAGAGTTTTCAGTCCAAAAATCAAGATCACCAAAATCAAGATCCATCTAGTTCCACTGATGAACTAGACTTCACCAAAAGTAAAAACTTTTGTTCTGCTAAAGACCTCGTTAAGGGGATGAAAAACCAAACTGGGTTGGGAGGAAATGCTTGCAAACCATCCAAGGGCTTATATCTTATAATACACATATATAAGAGCTCTCAAAACTCAACAGTTAAAAAAAATCCAATTAGAAAATAGGCAAAAGATATGAAGAGGTTAAACATATGATGGATAAGCACACAGAAAAATGTTCAATATCGGCTCAGCGACTGTGTCTCAACAGGCTAAGGCACCAGCCACGTGCACCTGAGCTGGCTGGTTCGAATTCAGCCCAGGCCCGCCAAACAACGATGATGGCTACAACCAAAAAATGGCCAGGCTTAGTGAAAAAAAAGTTCAATATCATTAGCCACCAGAGTAATGCAAATTAAATCGACAATGAAGTGTGGCTTATGCCTGTAATCCTAGCACTCTGGGAGTCCAAGGCAGGTGGATTGCTTGACCTCACAAGTTCAAGACCAGCCTGAGCAAGAAGAAGACCCTGTCTCTAAAAATAGCTGGGTGTTGTGATGGGTACTTGTAGTCCCAGCTACTCGGGAGGCTGAAGCAAGAGGATGGCTGAGCCCAAGAGTTTGAGGTTGCTGTGATGCCGTGGTACTCTACCCAAGTTGACAGTATAAAATAAAATAAATAAAATAAAATAAAATAAAACCACAATGAGATATCATGAAACATCTATCAGAATGTCATAAGACCAAATGCTGGCAAAAATGCAGAGAAATTGAAATTGTAGTTGGGAGGACAGGCTGTGGCCACTACACTGGGCTAGTTTTTGTATTTTTAGATAGGTCTCAGTATTGCTCAGGCTGGTTTGGAACTTCTGAGTTTAAGTCATCCTCCTGCTTTGGTTACTCAGAGTGCTAGGATTACAGGTGTGAGCGAGGGCACCTAGTGCTAGTGAATTAATTTTTTTTTTTTTTTGAGACAGAGCCTCAAGCTGTCATCCTGAATAGAGTGCAGTGGCATCACAGCTCACAGCAACCTCCAATTCCTGGGCTCAAGCAAGTCTCCTGCCTCTGCCTCCCAAGTAGCTGGGACTACAGGCGCCCGCCACAAGGCCCGGTCATTTTTTGGTTGCAGCCATCATTGTTGTTTGGTGGGCCCGGGCTGGATTCGAACCCACCAGCTCAGGTGTACGTGGCTGGTGCCTTAGCCCGTTGAGCCACAGGCGCCGAGCCATCTAGTGAATTAATTTAATCATTGGAAATCTACTGGCTAGCGAAGGTCACCCTAGACATTGATAATAAACTTTTCTGTCTTCTAATTGTTTTGAATAGGAAAATTGTTACTCTTCAAAGAAAGTGCTAAGCACAGTGTCTGGTCTATAACAGGTACTTCTTACTGTTCTCTCTTTTCCTTAAGCAGTGTTGATGTGTATAAAGACCCTCAAGGAGTCTTTCAACAAAGCAGCAAAATCAAACTGGTCAATGATTTTTTTTTTTTTGGCCAAGGCCGGGTTTGAACCTGCCACCTCTAGTATGCGGGGCAGGAGCCCTACTCTTTTTGAGCTATAGACGCCACCCTGGTCAATGTTTTTATTCACCCTCTCATTATCTCTACAATCCCATAGATATTTCGGCTAATTTTAAGTTTTGATGTTTATTTTCATTTGACTTAAACTTTTTAAAAATGCTTGGTGAGTGCCTAGTGTTAACAGGATCTAAGCCCAAATCTCTCTATAAATTGTCCTGGGCTCAGTATCTGAAAGTTACAGCCCTACCCACACGTTGAACCTCTATTCCTATGCTGTTTTAGTTCTTTCCCAAACCTTGTGGAGGCCGCTAAGCCTTTCCCTAACTCACTAAAACACCCATTCTGATGCCTGTGGCGTGTGACAGCAACAGCAATACTTGAAGTTTCTCTTCACTTTTCCAGGAAGGCCTCTGGTCATATGATGACTTGATCCCACCCACTTCAAAAGTAACATTTTCTAGGACTTGCTATCTTTTGAGTGTTCTCTGTCTTTCCTGGGACTTAGTGTCCTAACAAAAAGTGTATTCACTTTGTTCTAGCAAAGTAGCAAGTTTTGTTTTAACCTAAATACTGCTTCTCTGACTTTTGAATGGCTTCAGGCTCACAAACTATTAACTCATAACTTTTGATGTATATCTTTCAAGATAGCCTAAAATTTAATTTATCTGTAATTTTGTCCTTCATGATAATGTGTTTCCAGCTAGGTAGGTCTCTGTATCTTAGGAAGTCCACCCCCATTTTGTGCTTGGACCTTGGGAAAATGTTGAAAATTCCCAAGAGGCAATCTACACAGAAGCCTCTCTGCAACTTACTTATCTGTTTCTTGAAATATCTGGGTAGACTTTAAAGTTTCAAGCATATCTAATAAAAAGTTAATTTGGAACTGTAGCATTTTGTGTTTTTGTCTCTTAATTTTACAAACACATTCCAAAGCTGTTGCAACCTGTCTGTGCAAGAACAAAAAGCTCATTAGTGTCTCTCAATATTCAGAGAAAACATATATTGCGATTGTATAGCTAAAATTTCCAAAGTAAGTAGGACCCAGAAAAAACTTAAGAGGCCCCAAAGTTCTTACATAACTTCAACTGGTCAGAATAAAAATGACTTCTTCCCCCAAATTATATTTTGTGTAAGACAGATATCATTATATGGTATCATTATTTTTGCTAGTAGAGAATAAGAATTCATACTAGGGTCCTGCACGGTGGCTCACACCTGTAATCCTAGCACTTTGAGAGGCCAAGGTGGGCTGATCATATGAGCTCAGGAGTTCTGGACCAGCCTGAGTAAACTGAGCAAGAGCGAGACTGTCTCTAAAAAATAAATAAATAAAAATAGCTGGGTATTGTGGCAGGTGCCTGTAGTCCCAGCAACTTCGGAGGCTGAGGCACAAAGACCACTTGAGTCCAAGAGTTTGAGGTTGCTGTGAGCTATGATGCCACAGCACTGTTCCAAGGATGAGAAAGTAAGACTCTGTCTCAAAAAGAAAAAAAAAAAAAAGAATGCATATTACATCAGCAGTGAGGAACCTGTGGTCTTAAGGCCACATCTAGGTCAATAACTGCTGCCTTTAACCTGAATCCAAATTTTACAGAATACATTTTTTTTTTTTTTTGAGACAATGACTCAAGCTGTTACCCTGGATAGAGTGCTGTGGTATCACAGCTCACAGCAACCCCCAATTCCTGGGCAAGCGAGTCTCTTTCCTCTGCCTCCCAAGTAGCTGGGACTACAGGTGCCTGCCACAAGGCCGGGCCATTTTTTGGTTGCAGCCACCATTGTTGTTTGGCAGGCCTGGGCTGGATTCAAACCCACCAGCTCAGGTGTATGTGGCTGGCGCCTTAGCCCATTGAGCCACAGGTGCTAAGCCAGAAGAATACATTTGTGTCCATCTTTTATATTATTTTATTTTTAAAATGAACATATTTAAAATACATGTATTGAAGAATAAATTTCAACAAAATAATCCTCCCAAATTTGACCTGTGCAATTAGACATTAGTAAACTATAAGGGCTAAACTGACAGCTGCCGTACTTATGATTTAGCTCTAACTTTCCCCACCAGACTGGCACCACTACTGCAGAAGGCTGGTTGGGGGTAATTTATAGAGGTTGATAATGCCAGTCTGTTATCAGCTTTTGACAATGATGTACCGTGTTTCTGTTTGAAGGATAATGTGTGAACAGACACACACCTTGACGGTATTTTTAAATTCTGTCTGCTTAACAGCCCATCATGTCAAAGAAGACTAAGAGAATGCTGAAGGAAGAAAACAGATTATTTGTTTATTTGAGACAAAGTCTCACTTTGCCACCCTCAGTAGAGTGAGAATGCCATCATAGCTCACAGCAACCACAAACTCTTTGGCTCAAGCAATTCTCTTGCCTCAGCCTCCCAAGTAGCTGGGACTACAGGTGCCTGCCACAATGCCTGGCTATTTTTTTTTGTTGTAGTTGTCATTGTTGTTTGGCAGGCTTGGGCTGGATTCCAACCGGCCAGCTCTGGTGTATGTGGCTGGCGCTTTAGCTGCTTGAGCTACAGGTGCCAAGCCAGATGATATACATTTTTTAACTTATGTTTCTTTCTTTCTTTTTTTTTTTTTGGTAGAGACAGAGTCTCACTTCATCGTCCTCGGTAGAGTGCTGTGGCGTCACACAGCTCACAGAAACCTCCAACTCCTGGGTTTAGGTGATTCTCTTGCCTCAGCCTCCCAAAAGCTGGGACTACAGGTGCCCACCACAACGCCTGGCTATTTTTTTGTTACAGTTCAGCCAGGGCCAGGTTTGAACCCGCCACCCTCGGTATTTGGGGCCGGCGCCCTACCCACTGAGCCACAGGCGCCGCCCTAACTGAAGTTTCTGGAATGTGTTTTTTTTGATCAGAGCTAAATTAATGTGGCCTTTTGACCTGAAAACGTTCCCCACTCCTGTACTAGATTAAGAATCTGTCATCTTCCGTAAAACACTCTTCCTGTACCAATAACACTGAAAGCTTCTTTCTTGGTGCCCTAGTCCCTTGCATAGCTCCTAGAACGCACTGTACCAATTTGTTTATATGCCAATAATCCTGGGATGGAGGTGGATAGAGAGGTATCTTCCTCTTCTAAAACAACACCTAACACATTGTAGTTCCTTGTTGTTGTTTTAGAGACAGAGTCTCACTTTGTTGACCTCGGTAGAATGCTGAATCATCACAGCTCACAGCAATCTCCAGCTCTTGGGCTTAAGTGATTCTCTTGCCTCAGCCTCCCAAGTAGCTGGGACTACAGGCTCCTGCCACAATGCCCAGCTGTTTTTTAGAGATGGGGGTCTCATTCTTGCTCAGGCTGGTCTCGAATCTGTGAGCTCAGGCAATCAACCCGCCTCAGCTTCCCAAGTGCTAGGATTACAGGCATTAGCCACTGTGCCCAGCCCTCTCATTTCTTTTCTTTTTTTTTTTTTTTTTTTTGCAGAGACAGAGTCTCACTCTATCACCGTCGGTAGAGTCACACAGCTCACAGCACCCTCCTACTCCTGGGCTTAGGCGATTCTCTTGCCTCAGCCTCCCAAGGAGCTGGGACTACAGACGCCCGCCACAATGTCCGGCTATTTTTTTTTGTTGCAGTTTGGCCAGGGTCAGGTTCGAACCCACCACCCTAAGTATATAGGTCAGCGGCCTACTCACTGAGCCACAGGCACTGCCCCTCTCCACCCCACCTTTTTTTGAGACAGAGTCTCACTTAATTGCCACCTGGGTAGAGTGTCCTGGCATCATAGTTCACAGCAACTTCAAACTCTTGTGTTCAAGTGGTCCTCCTGCCTAAGCCTCCTCCTGAGTAGCTGAGACTACAGGCTTCCACCCTAACGCCCAGCTAGTGTTTTTTTCCTATTTGTAATAGAGGCGAGATCTCACTCTTGCTCAGGATGGTCTCCAACTGCTGAACTCAATCAATCCACCCTCCTCAGTCTCCCAGAGTGCTACGATTACAGGCATGAGTCACGGCACCTGGCCTGTAGTTCCTTATTTATATATTCTGAAATGAATGAATACTTTGAAGAACCTGGATTGGGTTTTTTGGCATCTGGGTTGTAAGAATTTATAGAGATTTTAAATTGAGTTTCTCCTTTCTTAAATCATGAACAAGGCTGAAATATAATAAATACAGGTTAAAAGTAGGGTGAAAAGAACACCAGTAGAAGACAAAAGACGTTAGTGTCTGCAATCAATTATATTCACTACACTTCTGAGGGAACTCAGTTTTCTCAGTGGTAGGGTTAACGTATCTATAAAACAAGAGGTTTAAATTAGATACTTGCCAGAGAGCCTACTTACTCAAAAGATTTTGTGAGGTTCCTCCTTATTTCATAACATAGAAATGTATCTTTGAGCTTTAGAAAAATTGCATTATTAACATAGTCTTTGGAGTGATTATTAGTAATTATAGGGAGAGCTTTTTCCTTTGTATAAGGCATTCATAGAATTGTACTTTGCAAACATCCTGCTTATGCACTTGTCACTTAGGATTATAATTATTTATCTCTTTGATGGTTTCTCTTTCATTAGACAGCTAAATCTTCAAGGACAGGTGCTGGTGCTGCCAATTCTTTTTTTTTTTTGAGACAGAGCCTCAGGCTGTCACCCTGGGTAGAGTGCTGTGACGTCACAGCTCACAGCAACCTCCAATTCCTGGGCTCAAGCGAGTCTCCTGCCTCTGCCTCCCAAGTAGCTGGGATTACAGGCGCTCACCACAGTGCCCAGCCATTTTTTGGTTGCAGCCGTCATTGTTGTTTGGCGGGACAGGGCTGGATTCGAACCTGCCAGCTCAGGTGTACGTGGCTGGTGCCTTAGCCCGTTGAGCCACAGGTGCCGAGGCGGTGCCGCCAATTCTTATGTATCATTGCACAGTCACCTCTAGCATAGTGTTTCTCTCTCTCTCTTACACACACACACACATACGTTTTTGCAGAGATGGTGCCTCATTATGTTGTCCAGGCTGGCCTCCAACTCCTGTGCTCAGGAGGTCTTCCCGCCTCAGCCTCTCAAGTAGCTAGGACAACAGGCCAAAAATACCTTTTTTTTTTTTTGCTTTTTTTTTGGCCGGGGCTGAGTTTGAACCCACCACCTCTGGCATATAGGGCCGGTGCCCTACTCCTTTGAGCCACAGGTGCTGCCCCCTAAAATACCTTTTAAATAATAAATGTTTAATATTCTAAGTCCACTGGCTTGGCGCCTGTGGCTCAACGGGCTAAGGCACCAGCCACGTACACCTGAGCTGGCAGGTTTGAATCCAGCCTGGGCCGCCAAACAACAATGGTGGCTGCAACCAAAAAATAGCCGGGCGTTGTGGCGGGCGCCTGTAGTCCCAGCGACTTGGGAGGCGGAGGCAGGAGACTCGCTTGAGCCCAGGAATTGGAGGTTACTGTGAGCTATGATGCCATAGCACTCTATCCAGGGGGACAGCTTGAGGCTCTGTCTCAAAAAAAAAAAAAATATTCTAAGTCCACCTTGAACTTATTCAAGCATAAAGCTTCACACATTTCTAAAGAAGCTCTATTTTTAAATTGAGGTTTTTTTGTTTTGTTTGTTTGTTTTTTGTTTTTTTTTTTTTGCAGAGACAGAGTTTCACTTTATCACCCTCGGTAGAGTGCTGTGACGTCACACAGCTCACAGCAACCTCCAACTCCTGGGCTTAGGCGATTCTCTTGCCTCAGCCTCCCAAGTAGCTGGGACTACAGGCGCCCGCCACAATGCCCGGTATTTTTTTGTTGCAGTTTAGCCAGAGCTGGGTTTGAACCCGTCACCCCCAGTATATGGGGCCAGCGACTAAGCCACAGGCACCACCCTGTTCATGGTTATTTTAAACTCTTTTATGTTTCTCTAACTTGTGCCATTATTATTATTATTTTTTGCACTTATTGGCGAGGGGCTGGGTTTGAACCCGCCACCTCTGGCATATGGGGCCAGCGCCCTACTCCTTTGAGCCACAGGCACTGCCCTGACTTGTGCCATTATTATTAAATTTTTTATTTCGTTTTAAATATGTAAGAGAGTGTATTAATTAAGAACTGATTCATGTGTCAAGTGGACAGATCACAGAATTTAATCTCCTATAAACTGTCAGAGATGCTGTGAACTTCAATACCCATAAAGGCTGTTACCATGCTGGGATGAAAGACATTCACAAACAGGGAGCCTCACTGCAGCCTCATCTGCAAATTTAAAATACTGCTAAAATACCATTTCAATTTTGTGAAAAGACAAGCTAACATACCATATCATTGCTAATACCAAAATATAAATTTTTTTTTTGAGACAGTCTTTCTCTGTTGCCCCAGGCTGAGTGCTATGTTGTCAACCTAACTCACAACAACTTCAAACTCCTGGGTTCAGGTAATCCTCCTGCCTCAGCCTCCCCAGTAGCTGGACTAAAGACTCCTCCACAATGCCTGGCTAATTTTTCTGTTTTTAGTAGAGACAGGGTCACACTCTTGCTCAGGCTGGTCTGGAACTCATGGAGCTCAAGCAATCCTCCTGCTTGGGCCTCCCAGAGTACTTGGAGAGCCATCAGCTCTGGCCTTTATTGATGCCTTTTATAGTGGATTATTCTGGCTAAAATATACCATCTTTATTAATATAATTTAATCTTCAACTACATTTTAGGAGGATTTCTGTTTTGTTTTATAGTTTTGTTTGTTTGTTTTAGAGTGAGACTCTGTCTCACTTTGTCACCCGTGGTAGAGTGCTGTGGCGTCACAGCTCACAGCAACCTCCAGCTCTTGGGCTTAGGTTATTCTCTTGCCTCAGCTTCCCAAGTAGCTGGGACTGCAGGTGCCCGCCACAATACCCGGCTATTTTTCTGTTGTTGTTGTTGCAGTTTGGCTGGGGCCAGGTGTGAACCCCCCACCCTTGATATATGGGGCCGGCACCCTACTCCCTGAGCCACAGGTACTGCCCTGTTTTATAGTTTTGGAGCTCGGTAATCAATTTCCTCCCAAATAATTTTGTCTCTAAAGCATGACTATATTTCACAGTAAAACCACATTTTCCATTAATTCCCATTATCCAATCTATAAAAATCTCTTGGTTTTTTAAAACTATCTCTTCAATGAGTTTAATTTTCCTCCTATCACTGTTACCACCATTCTAATCCTTGCCAACCATCTCTTGCCTGAAACAGTACTCACTCGTCCGTCTCTCCAGCAGCTCCCCAGACTCCAGTGTTCAGACTCCTGGGTTCAAGCCATCCTTCTGCTTCAGCCTCTAGAGCAACTAGGATTACAGGCTCTTGCCACCAAACCTGGCTAATTTTTCTGTTTGGGGCGGAGACAGGGTCTTGCTCTTGTAACTCCCAGCATCAAAGTGCTCCTCCCACCTCAGCCTCCCATAGAGCTAGGATTACAGGTGTGAGCCACTATGGCAGTTCCCTCCTTCTTTTTTTTTTTTTTTTTTTTGAGACAGAGCCTCAAGCTGTCACCCTGGATAGAGTGCTGTGGCATTATAGCTCACAGCAACCTCCAATTCCTGGGCTCAAGCAAGTCTCCTGCCTCCGCCTCCCGAGTAGCTGGGACTACAGGTGCTCGCCACAATGCCCAGCCATTTTTTTGGTTGCAGCTGTCATTGTTGTTTGGTGGGCCTGGGCTGGATTTGAACCTACCAGCTCAGGTGTACGTACCAGGCGCCTTAGCCCGTTGAGCCACAGGTGCCGAGCCTCTCTCCATTGTTCTTAAAAGTCAGAAATGCTTAGCACAGCCTTCAAAACCCCAGCCCATCCTGATGTCTCATCTACTCTGACTTCCTGTTATAATACACTTGATGGGATTTCTTTTCTAGCCACACTATTGCTAGCACTCCTGATTTTTGCTGGCGCTGTTTTCTTTGCCAGGAATATTCTTCTCACTGCCTTTGGTTACTCTTGTTCATATTTCAGATCACATCTGTTTTTTCCTCATGGAAGCCTATCTTAACTTCTGGGACTAAATAAAGTAAATTCCTATTTGCTGGCAGGACGCGGTGGCTCACGCCTGTAATTCCAGTGCTCCTGGAGACTGAGGTGGAAGGATGCCTTGAGCTCAGGAGTTCAGAGACCAGCCTTAGAGAAAGTGAGACTGCGCCTCTACTAAAAATAGAAAAACTAGCCGGTGCTGTCACAGGTGCTTGTAGTCCCAGCTACTCCGGAGGCTGAGGCAAGCAGATGGCTTGTGCCCAAGAGTTTGAGGTTGCTGTGAGCTATGACATCAGGGCACTCTACCCAGGACACTGTGAGACTCTGTCTCAAAGAAAAAAATAAATAAATAAATCCCTATTTGCTGTTTTCTCCTAGATTCGCGCACATCTCTTATAGCACTTAATCACAAATACAGCTTTACGTGTATTTGTGTAATTATTTGATTAGCCGGCATCTCTTACTAGACTGTGCATTCGATGAGAAGAGGGACGGTCTGTTTTTTACCATTACATCCTCAGTGCCTGGAACAGTGCTTGATACATAGTATAGAATGAGTAAATAAACATTTTAATTCTGTTATGTTAATACGTCACCCAGATTTGCCAAAGGTACTAATGTAATAAAGATTTAAAAGAGGGAATTGAGGAGAATCATACACAATTAAATCATTATTTAGATTTTTTTTTTTTTTTTTTTGAGACAGGGTCTTGCTCTACCACCCAGGCTGGTCTTGAAATCCTGGGCTTAAACAATCTTTCCTCCTTAGCCTTCCAAGGATCTGGGACCACAGGCACATGCCGCCCTGCTGATCCAGAAATCATTTTTATTAGTTCAATTATTCACGTGATAATGGAGAATTACATGAGATCAGAAGATTGATGTCACAGAGTTTTTCACTAACAATAACATTTTACTAGCTTATTAGCAATGTCAGTTTCTCCTTTGAATTGCTACTATGAAATCACGACAAAAATAGCAGACGGCATTTATTGAATGCTTCTTATGTGCCAGGCACTGTTTTAAATGCAATACCTTACCTCATCTAATCCTCTCTGTACTCTTTGAAGTCAATATCATTAAGCTCTTTTTACTTAGGAGACAGTGAAGGCTTAGAGAAGTTAAGTTGACTTGCTCAGAGTCATACAACTATTAAAAGGCAGAGACAGTATGGCCCATATTCAAACCAGATCTGATCACTTCCCCATCCTTTCTTAATCACAAATAACCTGTATGCTAAAAGACACCAGAACATCATAAGTTCTTTGACATAACCTGCTGTTGTAGGACAACAGGTTGTGATGTTAGACCAGCTTTGAACCTGAGACCTAGCTCTGACACAGAGCAGCCATTTGATCTTGGACAGGTTATCTAACCCTCTCTTGTGTACCTTTAAATCTCAGATTCTGTATATGTAAAGTGGAAATAATAGCAGCCATCTTGCAGAGTTGCTACAAAAATTAGGTATAATATATAGAAAATGCCTGACACATAATAAATATTCAATAAATGTTTTGTATGATTTTTTTCAGTAACATATATTTGGCAACATTGTATTTTAGATATTCCAGGATAGTATATTTCTATGATTTGGGGACATTGTCATCAGAGATTTTTGTCAGAACATGTGTCCTATCTCACTGGTTTAGAAGACAAGATTTAATAATCAAGTATCAGTTAGCCAAGTGCTAAGGCTACAAAAGATACCTAATACATAAAGTCATGATAAATGCCTGAATGAATATCACACAATACAAACAACAACATGAAGAATTCATTGGTAAATAGAAACATTTACTTTATTTGGATCAAAAGAATAAATTTGCCAATTGCTTGACTTTCATCTCTGATTTATTCAATTCTCGAGATATATGTCCAATTTAATTTTTACACTTTCATTCAATAAAGAAAAGGGAACATAAACTAAGTAATTGTCGTGAAGGCTATGTTAACCAGTTTGATGAAAACATTTCAAATTGTATATAAAACCAGCATATCGTACCCTATGATTGCATTAATGTACACAGCTATGATTTAATTTAAAAAAAAAAGAAAGGGAACATAATTGTCTATACCTTTAAATGTATAGTTACTGATACTAATTAATCAAAAATTTCTGCTTCACCATTTATACAAGCAAAATAAATGAGCAGATATGTTTACTAAATGATGCATACTCATAAAATTTTTATTTAATTAAAAATACATATTATTCAAATTGTCCACAGAAGTATTGAAAATTAATTAAACTCTGATGATGGTAAACATATACAAGTTTCAACATAATTACTGAATACTTTTTTGCTTTCAAAGCTACACTCAATTTTTATACCAATTCTAGAACCTCAGGGAGAAACCTAAATTAGGTACTATACTTTAATAATGGGATCTATGAGGTCTGCAACTAAAATTGCACTTGGGTTATACCTATATGAAGTTAAAAATTATAATTCCGGCTCAGCGCCTGTGGCTCAGCAGGCTAAGGCGCCAGCCACGTACACCTGAGCTGGCGGGTTCAAATCCAGCCTGGGCCCGCCAAACAACAATGACAGCTGCAAACAAAAAATGGCCAGGCGTTGTGGCGGGCGCCTGTGGTCCCAGCTATTTGGGAGGCCGAGGCAAGAGACTTGCTTGAGCCCAGGAATTGGAGGTTGCTGTGAGCTATGATGCCACAGCACTCTATCCAGGGTGACAGCTTGAGGCTCTGTCTCAAAAAAAAAAAAATTATAATTCCATTTCTCTTGATCTGCAGTATTGATTTAGAGCCTATACATAGCATAAATATAAGATGCCAATGGTTTTCTTATTTTATTTTGACTTGCTAATCAGAAATAAATTCAAGTACACAAAAATTATATTCTATAGTAAACTTATTCTGAGTATTTAACACTTCTAAAAATTTTATCTACTTTGATTTAATATTTATATGAAGATTAAATTTTCATATACTTTGTAAATTATCAATTTATCATACTGTATTTACATCTGTCTAATTTTATAAATGGTAATGCAGTAGAAAACTCCACGATTATGATTTTAATCATCATCATTATTTACTTATTTTATATTTTAATGTAATGAATAATTATCAATTTTCATGACATTCCTATTAAATATGATCACACTTTATTTCTATTTTATAAATGATTAATATAAGAATATATATAGGTCATTCAATAGCAGCAAAACTAGAAAAAATATGAGTTTCTGATCTGTTATTTTGGAATTAATCTCCTAATCCTAACTTCAATTTTAGATTAAAAAAATAATTCCCACATGGGAGACATAATTCAGTCTAAACAATAGCCCCGAAAGTAAAGAATTATTTTATATGTATGTATGTATTTATTTATTTTTGAAGCAGAGTCTTACTATGTCAGTCTTGGTAGAGTGCTGTGGCATCACAGCTCACAGCAACCGCTAACTCTTGGGCTAAAGCAATTCTCTTGCCTCAGCCTCCCAAGTAGCTGGGACTACAGTCACCGGCCACAATGCCTGGCTACTTTTTTTTTTTTTTTTTTTTTTTGCAGTTTTTGGCCAGGGCTGGGTTGGAACTCATCACCTCCAGCATATGGGGCCGGCGACCCACTCCTTTGAGCCACAGCTGCCACCCCTGGCTACTTTTTTTGTTATAGTTGTCATTGTTGTTTAGCAGGCCCAGGCCAGGTTGGAACCAACCAGCCCTGGTGTATGTGACCGGCGCCCTAACCACTGAGCTATGGAAGCCAAGCCATATTTATTTACATTTTTAAATTTAAAAAATTTTTTTCTCATAAGAACAGGGAATGGAACTATTTCACATTTAAACAATATATTCCTTGCAAAAGATTTAGGGTTATATTCAAAAAATCAAATAATATATTCTTTCTTCATGTACAGTATTTGTTAATTAATTTGATTAGGAACACTCTTGGAGATAAGTCAATTAACTTTGTCCAGGTAGAATTTCACAGTTGCAGGGAAAAGCCTTCCCCAAGTTCCCCAGGCCGCTGTCAGTCATTAACATGCACATCTGAATCAGTTACCAACTTGTGTAATACTTGTAGGAAATAGGACACGGGAGCTCAGTGTGAAGAGGGAAGACAATGGTGACTGCCAAGCTGATCAGTCCATAGGGGAGAACAACAGCCAGTTTGGGGGACACAAGTGCCTAGAAGAATGGAGAATGCAGAAAGATGCCCCCGAAAAGAGATAAAGGATTCACAGGGAAAATTTTCACTCATGTCACATTTTTTTCAAGTAATATGAAATATTCAATTTATATAGTTGATTTCAAGCAGTATTGAAATGAGATAGTCAGCTCTTGAATAATAAATGCAGTTATAGACAAAAAAAGCTCTAAACATCTAAGAAATACTTAAATAATTACCTTTTTGGTGTTGTAAAGTTATAGGCTGAATTTCATATTGCTGTGAATGTGTTCTATTTATTCTACTGGCTTTTTCCTTCGAGCAGTTAAAAACCAGTAAACTACAGGAAAACAGTAGTATAATCTCAACATTCTATTAAAGTGGATCATAATTAGTAGCCAATATTAAAGTGGTATGGTCAATTATTGTAATTTATGGTGAGACAGAGTTGTATGTTTTCAAATCTTTTTTAGAATAAGATGAGTTTTTTTTTTTTGAGACAGAGCCTCAAGTTGTCACCCTAGATAGAGTGCTGTAGCATCACAGCTCACAGCAACCTCCAATTCCTGTGCTCAAGCGAGTCTACTGGTGCCACATCCCAAGTAGCTGGGACTACAGGCGCCCATCAGAACGCCCAGCCATTTTTTGGTTGCAGCCGTTGGCAGGCCCAGGCTGGATTCGAACCTGCCAACTCAGGTGTACATGGCTGGTGCCTTCGCCTGTTGAGCCACAGGCGCCGTGCCATGATGAGATTATTGAATGTTTGTTATTAGAGAAAAACACATTCTCCTCTTTTGGCTGTACACAATTCTGATAAAGGGGCTATAATCAGATGTAAAGTTCAAAATCTGAAAATGAAATATAAGAGTACTTGGGGGAAGGTACATGTCAATATTTCTCTGTTTCAGCTTTGTGCAGGAGGGTCAGCGATAGAAAAGAAAGCATGGGTTTGGCACCTGTGGCTCAACGGGCTAAGGTGCCAGCCAGGTACACCTGAGCTGGCAGGTTCGAATCCAGCCTGGGCCCACCAAACAACAATGACAGCTGCAACCAAAAAATGGCTGGACGTCGTGGTGGGCGCTTGTAGTCCCAGCTACTTGGGAGGCAGAGGCAGGAGACTTGCTTGAGCCCAGGAATTGGAGGTTGCTGTGAACTGTGGTGCCACAGCACTCTGTCCAGGGTGACAGCTTGAGGCTTTGTCTCAAAAAAAAAAAAAAAAAAGGAAAAAAAAGAAAGCATGTATTAAGTAGTTCTTTTGGACACCACTGAGTTCATGAACTCCTCAAAAAGCATAGCAGATGGGCTCAAAGAGGTCTCTCCTGGGTTTTTGTTTGTTTGTGGTCACTATGAAAATAATGATACAGACTGTGTTATGGTCCATTATTTCACTTCCAAGAAACACTGTTGATAATGTCCTTTCTGATTCACTTGTACAAGTTTCAACTTGCTTGGCTTATTGGTGTTGCTGGGAGGAGGACTTTGTTTCTTTCCATGCAGATTTTACATTCTTGATTTTTCTTGTGTCTCAAAACTTTTGTAATAACCCACCTATGTTACTGATAGAAAGCAGTGTGAAATTGCTTAATTTTCAGACTCCCAAGCATCATTTCCTGTCTGAACCTTCAATATCCTGCTGAGATTTTGAAGGAAGGCAAGCTTTGCCTGATAATGCAGCAAAGAGCAATTGCAGAAAGAAAAGCAGTTTGTCATGGTGGTTACTCATATCACTGACATCTGTTAGGCTTGGATTTGAGTCCTACCTCTGGCACTGATAGCTACAACTAAGGGATGTAAGTAAGTTAAGGATGTCTCTGTTTTTATTTCCTAATCCGTAAATATAATAGTGCCTACCTCAGAGAGCTGTTATAAGGATCAAAAACACAGGTGCCTGGCCCAGAGTAAACTTTAGCTATATAGTCATTATTATTTAGCTATATAGATCATTAACTCTTCTGATTCCTATTCCATAAAGTTGAAAAAGGCAGATTTTGAAGCAAATTGTAAAATACATTACAGGTTATTTGTCGGTAAATATTTAAGTCAAATCCACCTTTAGCACTTATTGTATGTTCAAAAACTGAAATTTCCATTATAATAGCAACATTTAAAAATTTCTATCTTAATATATCACCGCTCTGATATAAATTGTCTTCATCTTTCTTCTACCTGGAGACTCTCTAGAAGTTTGTTGGCAGAAATACTTCAAAAAAATAAAAAAATAAATAAACCTACTGCTTGAAGAAAGAGTTGGGCTACTTGATCACTATATTGTTTTTGTTTCCATCTCCTGAGAAACAGGAAATATTTTCAGACTGGAAAAAAAACTACTTCCAAAATACTACTTGGAAACTGCTCTGTAGGCCACAGAGATAAAATAAATGCTTAGCAGTATCCACACCCCTGGGACAGCTATTAAAACCTGCAAGTCTGTAGTTCAAGAAATTAGAAATTTGGACCTTTAAGACTGGCTACTTTTACACAGAGAACTTCATCTGCCCCATTCAGTCCAGTTCTTTTCTTTTTTTTTTGTTTTCTTTCTTTCTTTTTTTTTTGAGACAGTCTCACTCTGTTGCCCTGGGTGGAATGCTGTGGTATCATCATGGCTCACAGCAACCTCAAACCCTAGGGCTCAAGCAATCCTCATGCCTCAGCTTCCCAAGTAGCTGAGACTACAGGTGCCTGCCACAACACCCAGCCAATTATTTCTATTCTAGAGAAGGGATCTCACTCTTGCTCAAGTTGGTCTCCAACTCCTGAGCTCAAGTGATCTGCCCACCTCAGCCTCCCAGAGTGCTAGGATTACAGGCATGAGCCACTTCACCCAGCCTTATCTGTTTTGTTCACACACCAGATAGAGTATATTTTGGTGGGGAACATATTTCTACCTCCAAATGGATAAGTAAACTCCTTGATTATTTGACTTTGTCTAAATTCAGCATATCATGGTGCTCCATTCATACGTGAACACCTGAAGGTGGACTAGAAACCCACAATTTATAAAGGAATAATAAGCATCATCCGTTCACTTCCACAGAGTTCACTACTCAAGGAATCTGCCCATTGATTTCAGAGTCAGTAATCTCTGAAAAATTATGTTAAAAAGGAGGTGGAGGGTATGCTGGCTCATGCCTGTAATCCAAGCACTTCAGGAGTCCAAGGCAGGAGGATAGCTTGAGGCCACGAGTTTGAGATCAGTGAGATAAGAGCAAGACTCCACCTCTACAAAAACAAAAATATTAGCTGGAAGTATGCATACACCTGTCGTCCCAGCTACTTGGGAGGCTGAAGCAGGAAGATCTCTTGACCTCAGGAGTTTTTAGGTTGCTATGAGCTATAATGACGTCATTGCACTCTAGCCTTGGCAACAGAGCAAGACTTCAGAGCAGGAAAAAAAAAAAAAAGAAGAAGAGGTGAGCAGCAAGTTTCTGGAAAACAATAGACTGATAACTTTCCAAGTTTTCAATAATATTCTAATAATTACATGGTGGAAAGCCTGATTCTGATGGCCTGCAACACTCTATATAGCAGTTTATTGAACAGTGGTTTATGGACAGTTACAGAAATACATAGTGATGATTAGAAGCCCATATAGTTCTTGCAGAATGTCATTCAGAATGAATGTCTTTTTTTTTTTTTTTTTTGTAGAGACAGAGTCTCACTTTATCGCCCTCAGTAGTGCTGTGGCGTCACATAGCTCACAGCAACCTCCAACTCCTGGGCTTGGGATTGTCTTGCCTCAGCCTCCCGAGTAGCTGGGACTACAGGCACCCGCCAACAACGCCCCGGCTATTTTTCTGTTTTGCAGTTCAGCCGAGGCTAGGTTTGAACCCTCCACCTTCGGTATATGGGGCCAGCACCCTACTCGATTAGCCACAGGCACCGCCCAAATGAATGTCTTTTTTTGTTAAGGTTACCTGGTTGGGAATTCTATAGCTTGCCGTCACTAATCCCAGCTAAACAGTGAGATGAGTTGACTGCTGTGATAGGAAGTATTTATGAGTATGGAATTTTAATAGTGAAAAAGAACTAACATCTCTCACTCCAAAGCTGGAACTAGTAGGGAGGGATCAAATTGTATCAGGTTCATGAACAAGAACATTTAAAACAGGACAGAAACACAGGCAAGTACAAATTTGCAGCTCTTTATTAAAGTGAGTAGGCAAGTTCATTGAGTGTCAGAACAACAATGATAAAGAGTTGGTTAAATTATCAGGAAGCAAGAGTTGTTTATGAAGGAAACCAAAGATACAGTGAGACAAAACCCCAAACCAAACAGGTACAACAGCTAAAATATTCTGGGAGAAGCTAGTTGTATGGATAACGCTTTCGGATAACTGTTGTTTTCTAACAATACCCCGTCAGATGATAAAGGTACCCTTTCTAGTTTTTTTTTTTGGCAGTTTTTGGCCAGGGGCTGGGATTGAACCCGCCATCTCCAGCATATGGGGCTGGCGCCCTACTCCTTTGAGCCACAGGCGCCACCCCCTTCCTAGATTTTAAGTAAGTAGCACACCAGCAATGGCGACCTGTAATTCTAGAGCACTGTTTCCCAATCCCAAGCAATTAGGGGTTTTTAAAAATACCAACATTCAGGGTTCCAACCCCAGGCTAGTTAAATCAATCTACAGGGGTGCAACCCAGTCTTTGGTATTTTTTTTTTAAACTCCCCCAGATGAATTTAGTGTGCAGTGAAGGTTGTGGTTTACTATCATAGACAGACGTCTGTATTTCACATTTCTTTCAAACTTGAATATGCATACAAATCACGGGGTGGGGGTGGGGGATGCTGTTAAAATTCAAGTTTTGAATTGGTAAATTTGAGATGGGGCCTAAGATTCAGAATTCATAATAGCCAAGTAATCTTGAGAGACTGGTCCACAGACCACACTCACAGTAAGTAAGCTCTAGGACAATGACACAAGACTCTTTTTTTGGGCCTTGGCTCTTTTTTGTTCACATTTTTAAATTAGATTAAGATCTACAGATATGGTTATTAATATGATGATTATACAAAAATAGAAATAGCAGTTTTATCTAACAACTAGATAAAAAATATTTTCATAGGCTGAAATAAACAAGATGAAATTTATTCCTTATTCCATTTAAAGTCTGTCATACAAGCTAATTCTGGGCGGCTCCTGTGGCTCATCGAATTGGGCTCCGGCCCCATATACCTGAAGGTGGCAGGTTCAAACCCAACCTCGACCAAACTGCAAAAAACAGAAAAATAGGCTCGGCGCCTGTGGCTCAACGGGCTAAGGCGCCAGCCACATACACCTGAGCTGGCGGGTTCGAATCCAGCCTGGGCCCGCCAAACGACAATGACGGCTGCAACCAAAAAATGGCCGGGCATTGTGGCGGGCGCCTGTAGTCCCAGCTACTTGGGAGGTGGAGGCATGAGACTCGCTTGAGCCTAGGAATTGGAGGTTGCTGTGAGCTATGATGCCATAGTACTCTGTCCAGGGTGACAGCTTGAGGCTCTGTCTCAAAAAAAAAAAAAAAAAAAACAGAAAAATAACGGAGCGTTGTAGCGGGGGCCTGTACTCCCAGCTATTGGGGAGGCTGAGGCAAGAGAATCACTTAAGTCCAGGAGCTGGAGGTTGCTGTGAGCTGTGTGACACCACAGTACTCTACCAAGGATAATAAAGTGATTAAGTCTACCAAAAAAAAAAACCTTCTGTCATACAAGCTAATTCTGACACAAGAAGATATTAAAATGTGTTATAAAACAATAATTTCACAGTGTGGGATTGGCTTATAAACAGATTAATTAAATTGAATAGTAAGGAAAGAAATACATTTTAAAACAAGTGACTTTGGGTTCGGCGCCTGTAGCTCAAGCGGCTAAGGCACCAGCCACATACACCAGAGCTGGAGGGTTCGAATCCGGCCCAGGCCTGCCAAACAATGACAACTACAACCAAAAAATAGCTGGGCTTTGTGGTGGGCGCCTGTAGTCCCAGCTACTCGGGAGGCTGAGGCAAGAGAATCACTTAAGCCCAAGAGTTGGAGGTTGCTGTGAGCTGTGATGCCATAGCACTCTTTCCAGGGCAACAGCTTGAGGCTCTGTCTCAAAAGAAAAAAAAAAACAATCCCGGTTCAAGCAATCCTCCTGCCTCAGCCTCCCAAGTAGCTGGGACTATAGCTGCCTGCCACAGTGCTTGGCTAATTTTTTTCTAGTTTTAGTAGACACAGGATCTCACTCTTCCTCAGGCCGGTCTCAAATGCTTCACCTCAAGTGATCCTTCCACTTGGGCCTCCCAGAGTACTAGGATTATAGGCATGAACCATACCTGGCCAAAAAATTAATTTTTATACTATTAAAGGGGTTCCTACAAAAGAATTTAAAAAGAACTACAATACCTGCCCCCCCAAAAGATGAACAACATTTATGACCAAACTGTTCACAGAAAATAACATACCAACATCTTTCCTGATTCCTATGCCAGTCATTATTTTACTAAAGCCTACTGATACCAACTACTTGTCTATGGGTAGGCTTTGTATTATCTCTAAATCAGGAAAATTCCTATGATGCCAGGTAGTTGAACAGAGTCACAGAAAATGAATATTTCACAATCAGACAACCAAGTTAAATGTAAATAAGGTGAGTATGGAAAGTGCTCATTGGATCCACAGATCTATTGTCAATTGATCTGCAACCAGGTTGCCAAGACTATTCAATGGGAGAAAGAATAATCTTTTCAACAAATGTGCTGAGACAACTGGGTATCCACATGCAAAATAATAAATTTTGATCCCTACCTTCAGACCATATGTAAAAAAATTTTTTTTGAGACAGAGTTTTGCTTTGTCACCCTTGGTAGAGTGCGGTGGTATCATAGCTCACAGCAACCTCAAACTCTTGGGCTGAAATCTATTCTCTTGCCTCAGCCTCCCATGTAGCTGGGACTACAGGTGGCCACCACAATGCCTGGCTATTTTTTGTTTTTTTTTTGTTATTGTCATTTTTTTTTTTTAGAGACAGAATTTCACTTTGTTGCCCTTGGTAGAGTGCCTGCTGTGGCGTCACAGCTCACAGCAACCTCCAGCTCTTGAGTTTAGGCAATTCTCTTGCCTCAGCCTCCTGAGTATCTGGGACTACAGGTACCCACCACAACGTCCGGCTATTTTTTGTTGCAATTTGGCTGGGGCCGGGCTTGAACCCGCCACTCTCGGTATATGGAGCTGGTGCCCTACTCACTGAGCCACAGGCACTGCTCCCTGTTGTTACATTTTTTGTTTTCTTTTTTCTTTTTTTTTTTTTTTTTGCAGTTTTTGGCTGGGGCTGGATTTGAACCCACCACCTCCAGCATATGGGGCCGGCGCCCTACTCTGTTGAGCCACAGGCGCCCCCGTGTTGTCATTGTTTTTTATTTATTTATTTATTTATTATTGTTTTTTAACATGCCTGGGCTAATTTTGAACTCATTAGCCCCAGTGTGTGTGGCTGGTGTCCTAACCACTGAGCAACAGGCACTGAGCCATATGTAAACGTTTATATTAATTAAATATATAAATCAATTAAAAATAATCAAGACCTATATGTTAGAGCTAAAACTGCAAGAGTTTCAGAGTAAAAAAATAGATATAAATCCTTATGACTTGGATTAGGCAATGGTTTCTTAAATATGATATCTAAGGCATAAGCAACCATAGAAAAAAATAAATTTAACAAAATTAAAAGCTTCTGTGTGTCAAAGGACACTATAACAACAGTGAAAAACACCCCACAAGATGAGAGAAGCCAGATATGGTGGCTTATGCTTATAATTCCAGCACTTTGCTTTGGTTTTTATTTAATGTTTATTATAGCTTTTATTATTATTATTTCAGATACAGTTTGAAGTTAAAAATGTATGTATCTTTTGCTATAGTTATAAAAATGGCTGTTAAATTTTATTGAATGCTTTTCTACAACTATTGAGATAATTTTTTTTTTAATTGTTGCAGATTCATTGAGGGTACAAAGAACCAGGTTACACTAATTGCATTTGTCAGGCAAAGTCCCTCTTATAAATTTGTTCTTCCCCGAAGAGGTTTACCAAACACCGTGACCCTCCCTCCTTTCTCTCTCTCCAATCCCCCAATCTCCCACCCAATTCCAGCACTTTGGAAGATCATTTGAGGCCAGGAGTTTGAGACTAGCATGGGCAATATAGCAAGATCCTATCTCTCAAAAAAGAAAGAAAAAGAAAAAAATTAGCTGGGTATGATGGTGTGTGTCTATAGTCCCTACTACTTGGGAAACTGAGGCAGAGGATTGCTTGAGCTCAGGAATTTGAGGATGCAGCGAGCTATGATCATACCACTACATTCCAGCCTGGGTGACAAAGCAAGATCTTGTCTCCCCCACAAAAGAAAGAAAGACAGGAAAAGAAAAAGGCAGAAAATATTTGCAAATCATACATGTAATGAGGATCTAGTATCCAGAATATATAAAGAACTCTTACAACTTGATAATAATAGACATTCCAATTTAAAAATAGGCTAAGGGGTATGTGGTGGCTCATGCCTGTAATCCTAGCACTCTGGGAGGCTGAGGCACATGAACTGCCTGAGCTCAGGATTTCCAGACCAGCCTGAGCAAAAGCAAGACTCTGTCTCTACTAAAAATAGAAAAACTAGCCAGGCATCGTGGTGGGTGCCTGTAGTCCGAGCTACTAGGGAAGCTGAGGCAAGGTGATTTATCTGAGCTCATGAGTTTGACATTGCTATGAACTATGATTCCCATGGCACTCTACTCAGGGTGACTCTGCCTCAAAACAAAAAAAGTAGGCAAAGGATATGAATAGACATTTCTTCAAAGTAGATAACATTAATGGCCAATAAACACATAAAAAGATGCTCAACCTTAGAGAGGGAAGGAGCGAGGGGGTGGGGTCTTGGTGTGTGCCACACCTTTTGGGGGCAAGACACGATTGTAAGAGGGTCTTTACCTAACAAATGCAATCAGTATAACCTGGTTTCTTATACCCTCAATGAATCCCCCACAATAAGTTAAAAAAAAAAAAAGATGCTCAACCTCATTAGTCATTAGAAAAATGCAAATCAAAACCATAATGAGATACTGCTTTACCTACTAGGACAGCTAGAATAAAAACTCAGATAAGAACAAATGTTGGTGAAAGTGAAGCTCTCATGGGTGGCACCTGTGGCTCAGTGGGTAGGGTACCGGCCCCATATACCAAGGGTGGTGGGTTCAAACCTGGCTCTGGCCAAACTGCAACAGAAAAATAGCTGGGCATTGTGACGGGCGCCCGTAGTCCTAGCTACTCGGGAGGCTGAGGAAAGAGAATTGCCTAAGCCCAGGAGTTGGAGGTTGCTGTGAGCTGTGACGCCACACCATTCTACTGAGGGCGATGAGGTGAGACTGTCTCTACAAAGAAAAAAAAAAAAGTGGAGCTCTCATATATTAATAGTGGGAATGTAAAATGGTGTAGCTGCTTTGGAAAACAGTTTGAAAGTTTCTCAAAAAGTTAAATAGAGTATAATATGACCCAGCACTTCCACAATATATGTGTTTAAGAGTATTGAAAACATGTTCACAAAAGTACACAAAAACTTGTACATGAATGTTCAAGGCAAGATTATTAATGACAGCTAAAAAGTGGAAACAAGCCAAATGTCCATCAACCGATGAACAAATTACAAAATGGTATAACTATTCTCAGTTATATCCATAGAAGAGAATATTATTCTGCAGTAAAAAAAAAATGAGATACGGAGTCAGGCACAGTGGCTCATGCCTATAATTCCAGCACTTTGGGAGGCCAAGATGGGAGGATCATTCCAACCCAGGAGTTAGAGACTAACCTGAGCAATATAACAAGATGACCCCCATCCCTGCTAAAGAAAAAAAAAAAGAAAGAAAGAAAAGGAATGAAGTACTGATACATGCTACAGCATGGATGAACCTTGAGAACACTATACTAAATTAAAGAATACAGTCATAAAAGGTGTGGGTGGACCTGGGGGTACTGAAGGAAAAAGTCATATCTTTTATTATTAAAGTCATTTCTATTATTGCTAGAGATAATGATTTAATGAGTTTAAGACCAATTTTCAATTGCTTATTATAAGTAAGTTAGGAATTGAATTAAGAAGATGATTGCAGATGATGGGCAAAAGGGAACAGAGACAGGAGAGAAGTGGATTAGAGGAAAGCACGTACTCATTCTGACTGCAGAAGCAATACTGGCAATCTCGAGTCTGTTGCAAAGTGCGACCGCCTGAAGCCTGGCATTTTCTTTTTTTTTTTTTTTATGAGACAGAGTCTCAAGCTGTCGCCCTGGGTAGAGTGTTGTGGCATTACAGCTCACAGCAACCTCCAATTCCTGGGCTCAAGCGAGTCTCCTGCCTCTGCCTCCCAAGTAGCTGGGACTACAGGCGCCCGCCACAACGCCCGGCTATTTTTGTTTGGGTTGCAGCCGTCATTGTTGATTGG
>CAUYON010010599.1:0-12126 GCA_963573935.1 Arctocebus calabarensis | reverse complement strand
TACTTGGGAGGTGGAGGCAAGAGACTCGCTTGAGCCCAGGAATTGGAGGTTGCTGTGAGCTGTGATGCCACAGCACTCTATCCAGAGTGACAGCTTGAGGCGCTGTCTCAAAAAAAAAAAAAAAAAAGAAGCCTCCTTTCTGGGCAGCACCTGTGGCTCAAAGGAGTAGAGCGCCAACCCCATATGCCGGAGGTGGTGGGTTCAAACCCAGCCCTGGCCAGAAACTGCAAAAAAAAAAAAAAAGAGCCTCCTTCCCTAGGCAATTCATTATGCAGCCCCCTAGTGGAGAGCCACTGGGCCAGGGGGTCTCTCAGATCCGTGACTGGGAGGAACAGTGGTCATCTTAAAGGGAGGGAGAAACAGCTTCAAAATCTCTAAACTGGGATCGTCTTGTGAGACAGCAAATTTTACAACCCACTTTAATAGTCCCTGATCATTGTGCTGTGCAGTCCAGAATATAATTTCGACAGTGAAGAATCAGTTAGTGTATTTTAGTACAATTAGAAAAAATGCATGCAAATTAAAAGAAGAGATTTGATGTTGACTAGGATCAACAGCTGTCTGCCAAGTCCATGTGTGTGGACCAGCCCGTGCTCAGGGCTGCCCGGTGGTTGAGCCTTGCTGTGGTCCCTTTCACATTTTAAGTTGTCTGGTAAGTGTATGTGGCTTCGTGATTTCTTGTAAAAGAATGGAGATTGGAGAAAACCAAACCAAACCCCAAACAAATGAAAAAGCTTCTTTGCACCATGACTGCCTTTATCTGTGGCTCCATTTCTCTGTCCGCCTTCATAGAAGAACATCCCAAATGAGATTTCTGTCCATTCTTCGCTCTCGGTTGGGCTCACTTCAGTCTGGGTTTTCTCCTACTACAACATGGAAACGAGGTCATTACCAACGACCTCCAAACGAATGGATATTTTATGTCAGTGTATCTGATACTCCGGCAACTTTTAACTTGCTTTTAACACTTTCTTCTGGTTTTCCTCCTACCTAAAGCTGTTCACTTCAGGCCCCCCCCCCCAACCCCCCGAGACTTTCACTGGTTCTACTGCTGTCTGTATTCTTGTCTTACCCACCTGATGCCTAAGTCTTGGAGTGTTTGGGGGAACAAAACACTGATACCCCGGATATCAGTTCCATGAATTTTTGTCAGGAACAGAAGCTGACTCTGAGAGACCCAAATTTAGAGACGCTAACAGTGGAACTCACCAAAAATCACAGAGAAGCAATAGGTCCATGAATGAAAGTATCATGAAGAAATAAAGAAATGGATTCCCGAATCAGTAAGGGGGCCTGGAACAAAGCTTCTGAGGTTCAAGCTAGTTTTTATAGATCCCATCCCAACCATCCTAGGGGAAGCCTGAGGACATTTGTTGACTAATGAAATGAGCTTTAACCTGGCACAGAAAGTGTGACTGACACTGCACCAGGCTCCTTTGATGACCCTGTGTGGTGCCATCCATCCTGAGATGTGACTGGAACAGCTACACGCCCTGGAGTCTTACCCCGAATTTCATTTCACTGAATGAGATTTCCCACCCTTGGTACTGTTGAATTTGGAGCCAGATAATCCCGTGTTGTGAGGCTACTCTGTAGGGTACTTAGAAACATCCCTGGCCACCCTAGCCACTGACAATCAAAAACGCCTCTGATTTGATCATTCCACAACATACACATGTAATGAAACACCACATCACACCCCATAAATATTGTTATTTGTCAATTTTTTTTTTTTGAGACAGAGCCAGCAACCTCCAATTCCTGAGCTCAAGTGAGTCTCTTGCCTCCGCCTCTCAAGTAGCTGGTACTACAGGCGCCCGCCACAGCGCCCGGCCATTTTTTTGTTGCAGCTGTCATTGTTGTTTGGCGGGCCCGGGCTGGATTAGAACCCGCCAGCTCAGGTGTACGTGGCTGGCACCTGAGCCCGCTGAGCCACAGGTGCCGAGCCTATTTGTCACTTTATGATTTGTCAATTTATGATAAAACGAAGCAAACAACAAATAAGCTTACCCTGTCACACAGCAGTTTGATGGCTTAGCAGTGGCATAGTTTTATTGTGATTTTTCAAATTGCAATTGAAATTTTCCTGAACAAGCAGACTTGTCCTCAACCCCCATTATCAAATATTGGGTGTCTGTAAAAATATTGTTGCAGACATGATAACGTTTCTTAATAAGTTCCATCTGGAAATACAATACAAGAGAGTGCTTATGTATGAAACTTACACATGGAAAAGTCATTTTGATGACAACTGATGTTGTTTCCATCACAAATAATGTCAAGATCAAATACACTTACCATGCTGTCAAAAATTAAAACAAGAAGCGAGATCCCTACTTCACACAGGCTTGCAGCAAATACATTTTTGAGCTCAAATTGCATTTCCAACAGTGTTTCTGGATCTCAGCGCAGTGCA
This sequence comes from Arctocebus calabarensis, assembly GCA_963573935.1. Lineage (NCBI taxonomy): Eukaryota > Metazoa > Chordata > Mammalia > Primates > Lorisidae > Arctocebus > Arctocebus calabarensis. The sequence continues at coordinate 9,710 of CAUYON010010599.1, read as the reverse complement.
AGGTTCATATTCTGAGATCCATTTAACTGTGCGGTTAAGGAGCTTCCCTCCAAACTGCAATTGGAAGTGACTAATCTGAAATGCGAGGACAAAATGTAAATATCCAGAGAAGAATCCAATAGAATTCCGCAGATTCCTTCCCAGTGACTATGCCCAATGAGAATCATATGCTTATGGAAGATATCAGTACTTGTTAGTACTGTCTCTGTGAAAGATATTTTCAGAGACGTAACATGTAAAATCTTATTATAGATCAGAATTTCAACTGATTTTGATAAGGAACCCTGATTTTGAGCCCTAACTAAGAAAAATGTTACTCCTCTCCAAGAGAATTCCATTCTTCTTCCTAGACATATATTACAAGAAATTATTGTCAATTATTCTATTGTTCTATATTTCATCAATAAAAATTTTGCGGAAATTTCCCCCTCTCTGTTATGTAACAGCCCGGGCCCGGGCTGGATTCGAACCTGCCAGCTCAGGTGTATGTGGCTGGCTCCTTAGCCCGTTGAGCCACAGGTGCCGAGCCACTTCTTTTCCTTTCACTCAGCCATTCTCTCCCCTACCAGAATGGAAGCACCACGAGACCAGGCACCTCGCTGTCTTGTCCATCAGCTATGGGCACTTAGCAGGTGCTCAGTGATTATTTTTGAATCAAAGAATGGGGCAGGAAGCCAGTAGGTTCTACAGGTGTGAGGTTCTGGCCTCACAGAAGGCACTTGCTCATATTGTCAGTGCCTTATAGCTTCAACACAACGGAGCTATTAGGCGTGAAAAGCTGACCATTCCCACAGTCTTCTGAGTCTGAGATGGTTGGCTATTTCTAAGTGTAGGTATGCCCCTGTTCACCCCCTCAGGGTTACAAACACTTCACCCTTAAGTTTGTTCTCCAAAGTGCAGCAAGGTAGAGTTACTACTTGCCTAGTCAGTGAGGACCTAGCTAGTTTTTCCCTAGCCTTCTCCTTCCAGGTGTGAATTGGGCCTGCTTACTGTGATTTGCCGTCTGTCTCGGCTGTCCTTTCAGCTCGCTGATGGAATAGCTTCTCGAACTTGCACATCAAGGCCAGACCTTGCTAGTGCCGTTTCCATGTTGTAGTAGGAAAAACCCCAGACTGAAGTGAGCCAAACAGAGAGTGGAGAGTGGAGTGGACAGCAGGCTAGACCTTGGCATCTTGGGACCACAGCTTGCACCTATTGAGTTAGAACTCACCCCAGGTGACTCTTAAGTTGTGTGCCTGCCTGGATGGTCTGGAAGGTGGTTCCAACTAGTTGTGGTTGCTGCTGCCACCGTCTCTAAGGATCCTGCAGCATTCTCTGCCCCACGCTGCACAGCTGGCTCCTGATGGTGACTGTTTTATCACTGTTCCTCTCGTCTGGACAAGGCTGCGTCTCTCCTCCAAGTCATCTCAGAGCTCGGTAGGGTCTGAATACTAACCTTCAGAGAGAGCTGTTTACATGGAGATGTTCGAATACTCTAGAACCTTACCGAGATTGCCCCCTACCCCTTTTCTGCATCCCTTCTGTGGCCTGTGATGGCCCAACCTCTATCAATGAAACAGCTCCAGGCAGCTCCCCGTCCCAGGGGATGAAGAGAGAGGAGTTTCTTTCCTTGACTCCAGCCTCAGGACCGCTTGTCCAAGCCTCATTTCCTGACCCAGTATGGCCCTTTCTCTGGGATGACTGAGCCATTCTGTTCAGGGGAAGCTGCACTCTGGCCCACAGGGGTGTGGTATGACTCGGTCACTTGATGTAAGTGGGCAAACCAGCAGTGCATGTGGGATGATGAAGTGGCCAGTAGCCTTGGCCACTTCCTTCCTTCTTTTTTTTCCTTTGGAGATAGAGTCTTACTCTGCCATCTAGGCTAGAGTGCCATGGCATCATCAGAGCACACAGCAACCTCAAATTCTTGGGCTCAAGAATTCCTCCTTCCTCAGCCTTCTAAGGAGCTGGGACTACAGGTGCCCATCACAATACCCGGCTAGTTTTTCTATTTTTAGTAAAGATGGGTTTTCCTCTTGCTTAGGCTGGTCTCAAACGCCTGCACTCAAGCAATACACCTGCCTCGGTCTCCCAGAGTGCTAGGATTACAGGTGTAAGCCACTCCACCCCATCCCAATTTTCTTTTTAGTTTTTTCTCAAAGAGTTCCAAAACCTGGGACTCTAGCCCACTGGGTTAGCTGGTTACCTAAATTCACTTGACATGTTGTTTAAAGCTCCCTGAGAGCAGCTCGTGTACTTACAGAAGGCTCTAAAGGGGAAGCAGGGGGTTTAAGGAGAACCGGCTGAGATGTGAGCAACAGCGAGGTCTAATTTCCCCTTGATCTCTGCAGACAGTAAGTGGTTGGGAGTCTAGAAAGGTGACCTGCCCCTGCTGGATTGCTATTGCCTGGACTGAAGACATTAGCTATGGCTGGTGTACCTGAGCAGCACATACAGGGTGACTGCGGATTATTTAATGCTCTCTGGAAACTGCACCTGATGGCAATTTTTAGATTGTATTTTCCATTGAAGAACTTTTGTGTGAACTTTGAAAATAGCCTATTATGGTGGTTGGAAGGCAATTCTGGGAAAGACTTTTTAGGAAACAGAAGAACAATCAATAAGAAACATTTACTGTTGAATTTAATAAAAGTCTCTTCCATTTGTGTAGTTGAAAGGCATTTCAAACACATTATCTCACTGTATCCTCATGTCAGCCCTGGAATTACACCAATCAGTATTTTCCTCCTGTTTTGAGGATTTGGAAACGTGAACTCTAGAGAAGTGGCTGGAAAGTAGTGACCTGAGGTCTGAAAAGTGTCTTTTGAATCAAAATTCAATCCTTTGTTTCTGGTTATGAATTTTGGAGTTAAAGGTGAAGGTGGTAAGACCAGGTAATGCACGGGAACTGCCTGCATGATTGAGGGAACTGCCAGTTTCTTAAATAAGGGGTCATTTGTGCTCTTCCTTAAGACAGAAAGGTCTCAGGTCTCCCAACCAGAGGTCCCACTTGCTCTTCCTCTGCCTCCTTCCCTCTCTTTCATGTTTATTTCACCAATTTGCTCATTCCCCTTCACTCCCTGTGGCAACTTGCTTCTGTAAGGGCTTTACTCCTAACCTCCAGCATGACTCAGGTTGAAGGGACAAGCAGAGGCAGGGAAGGAGGTGGAGGGGGCCAGCAGGTGTGGGGAGCAACTTAGCACAGCCAAGGGCTTCCACGTCCAGACTGGAATTCTGAGATGTTCCCTGCTGCTCTGGAATCTCTGTAAACACAGGGATTTGTCTGGAATGACTTTACGGCTCAGCAGGAAGCTTGCTAAGTGCCAGGGCCCTCAAACTGTGAGTCCTGCTCAGAAGTGGAGGCGGGAGGAGAGGAGGGGGGAGGTCTCTGTCTGGGGAGGGCCCCGCAGGCTGGCCCTTGCTTCCCCCTCCCCCGCCTTCCCGTCTACTCACTGGGCGGTGGGCTGAAAGGAACCCTGCAAAGACGTCAGCCACAACTTTGTGTGTTCTGGTGAACCACACCTAAAATGTTCCAGAAAGCCATGAAAAAACCAGCTCTTTTCTTAAAAATTTTTTTTTCAGAGTAGGTACATTCATGATTTTACTCAGCAACACTTTTTCGTCTCAACCCTTACTCCCCGTTTTATAAGAAGACTCTAAAGTGTTCCTGTTGCAACTTAATTCTTTCCTCTTTTATCCTTAATGGTACTTGGGTGTCCCCCGAGAACCACAGGTGGTGTTTCTGTCTCACTGTTGTGCTGGAGACACAGGGGTGTTGAATATGAGAAGTTGCTGAGAAGCCTCAACAAGAAAGCAGGATGATTTTGCCTCCAGGGAGTGAGACGCAGAGTGCCACTTTGGTCAGCTTCTGTCCCTTAAGGGAGGGGACGCAGGTAAAGCGGGAAGAGGGAGGGTGGTGCTGAGCGTGTCCACAGCTGGGGGCCCGGAGGGGCTCTGCCAGCCCTCTGCAGCCACACTATTAGATGTGCCTTGGTAATTTATCTCAAACCCAGGGGACACTGCCTACAAGCTGCATTAGGGTTCTTAGACACACAGAACCAGTAGGTGACCACGCACGGTCAGTGCTCAACAGTCACGTGTGACACTGTTAGAGGGTGGTCCCTTAAGATTCTTGTGGAGTTGTGACGTTGTAGCTCACTGCCTCGCTCACACGGTGGTGGTGACGCTGCTGCTGTGAGGGAGCCTGCCTTGCCAAGGGGCAGAGCATATGGACGCAGAACGCTCACAGTGACGCCCAGCGACAGGGACTGGGTAAGTGGACGCGGAGCGCTTGTAGTCACGTCCAGCAGGAGGGGCCAGGCGGTGGACGCAGAGCGCTCGCAGTAACACCCAGCACGAGGGGCCGGGCATGCAGACGCAGAGTGCTGGCAATCAACGCTCAGCGCCAGGGGCTGGCCAGATGGACGCAGCGCGCTTGCAGCCATGCCCAGCACGAGGGGCCAGGCATGTGGACGCAGAGTGCTGGCAATCAACGCTCAGCGCCAGGGGCTGGCCAGATGGACAAGGAGCGCTCGCAGTAGTCACGTCCAGCAGTGACGCCCAGAGCCAGGGGCTGGGCATGCGGACTCGGAGGGCTTGTAGTCACGCCCAGAACGAGGGGCTGGGCATGTGGACGCAGAGGGCTCGTAGTCACGCCCAGCACGAGGGGCGAGGCATGCGGACGCAGAGGGCTAGTAGTCACCCCAGCACGAGGGGGCCGGGCATGTGGACGCAGAGGGCTCGTAGTCACGCCCAGCACGAGGGGGCCGGGCATGCGGACGCAGAGGGCTCGTAGTCACGCCCAGCACGAGAGGCCGGGCATGTGGACGCTGAGAGTTTGTAGTCACGCCCAGCACGAGGGGCTGGGCATGCGGACGGAGAGCTCTGGCAGTCAACGCTCAGCCCCGGGGGCTGGCCAGATGGACGCAGAGCTCTCGCAGCAATGCCTAGCATGAGGGGCATGGGGACGCCCAGCACGAGGGGCCGGGCGTGTGGCTGTAGAGCGCTTGGAGTCATGACCACCACAAGGGGCCAGGTAAGTGGACTCAGAACGCTTGAGGGGCCGGGCGTGTGGACGCAGAAGGCCTGCAATCTCGTCCAGCTTTAGGGGCTGGGCGTGTGGAAGTAGAGTGTTTGAGGAGTTGGGCGTGTGAACGCAGAGCGCTCGAGGGAGAGGGACCGGGGGTGTGTGGATGCAGAGTGGTCGAGGGGTCGGGCGTGTGGATGCAGAGCGCTGGAGGGGCTGGGTATGTAGACGCAGAGCGTTCGTAGTCTTGTCCAGCACGAGAGGCTGGGCGTGTGGATGCAGAACGTTCGCAGTCTCGTCCGGCACGAGGGGCCGGGTGTGTGGACGCAGAGCTCACGAGGGGCCGGGCGTGTGGACTCGGAGTGCTTGGAGTTAGGCCCAGCACGAGGGGCCGGGTGTGTGGACGCAGAGTGCTCCAGGGGCAAGGCGTGTGGACGCAGAGCTCACGAGGGGCCGGGCGTGTGGACTCGGAGTGCTTGGAGTCACGCCCAGCACGAGGGGCCGGGTGTGTGGACGCAGAGCGCACGAGGGGCTGGGCGTGTGGACGCAGAGCTTGGAGTCAGGCCCAGCTCGAGGGACCCGGGCGTGTGGACGCAGAGCGCTCCAGGGGCAAGGCGTGTGGACGCAGAGCTCACGAGGGGCCGGGCGTGTGGACTCGGAGTGCTTTGAGTCACGTGCAGAGCGCTCGTAGTCATGTCCAGCACCAGGGGCCGGGCGTGTGGACGCAGAGCGCTCGCAGTTACGTCCAGCACGAGGGGCTGGCCTGTGGATGCAGAGCACTCGCAGTGACGCCTAGCATCAGGGGCCGGGCATGTGGACGCAGAGCGTACAGTGCCTTGGGCCAGGCGCAGAGCACTGGCAGTCATGCCAAGCACATAGTCCTTTGTGTTGGACGCTGCGGCTGGCCGTGCCTTTACATTTCCAACTATTATTTCGGAGTGTGCTCCTTTTACTTACAAAAAGTTAACTGTAAAATACTTTCAAACAGGAGGGTATCCTGAAGGCCCTATTTCCATCGCAGATAACAGCACCATGCCTGTTACTGGCCCTGGAGAACTTCCCTGGGACAAGATTTGGAGGCGAAAGACAGTGATACGGGTGATTCTGACCCTGGGTAGGCCTGGGCTAATGTGTGGGTGTCTGAGTTTTAGTTTTGAAACAAAAAAGTTTTTTTTTTTTTTTTTTTAAAGACAGAGCCTCAAGCTGTCACCCTGGATAGAGTGCTGTATCATCACAGCTCACAGCAACCTCCAATTCCTGGGCTCCAGCGAGTCTCTTGCCTCCGCCTCCCAAGTAGCTGGGACTACAGGCGCCCGCTACAACGCCCGGCCATTTTTTGGTTGCAGCCGTCATAGTTGTTTGGCGGCCTGGGCTGGATTGGAACCCGCCAGCTCAGGTGTGCGTGGCTGGTGCCTTAGCCCGCTGAGCCACAGGCGCCGAGCCAACAAAAAAGTTTAAACAAAATTAAAAAAATACAGAACAGCTTATAGAGGAAGTATGATATAAAGAAAGAAAATATTTTGGCACAGAAACTTTTTTAAGGTAAATGTTACTACAAAAGAGTCAAAAAGTTTAAAAAGTTTTAAAAATTTATCAAGTAAAAACGTAAGCTAAGCTTAATTTACTGAAGAAGGAACAAATTAATTTTACAAATTTTGTGCAGCCTAAGCGCCTGGAGTCTCCAAGGTGTTCAGCCGGCCGGCTCTCGCCACCCATCCGCAGACTGCTGCCAGCAACTTCCAGCTCTGCCCGCTGTTCACGGTAAGTGCCCTGTACAGATGCACCAGTTTCTAAAATCACTCTGTACCATATTTTTCCTGTTCCTTTTTAATGTTTGGATACACAAATATTTACCATAGTGTTCACAGTAACAACCCCATACAGTTTGTAAGCGGGAGCAGGAGGCTGTACCATTAATATGTAGCCTTGGTTGGTGTGGAGTGGGCTGTGCCCTTTGGGTTTGTGGCAGTACCCTGTGTGACTGAACAGTAATGAGGTCGCCTAACAACGTGCCTTAGGGTATTTTCCTTCCATTAAGTGATGCAAGACTGTATGTGTGTTTCCTGTTGATTATGCTGTGTGTGTTACGTTGTACCTGTAATGTGTGGAGGTGTGTGTATGCACGCATGTGTGTGTAGGGAGGAGAGCAGCTGGCAGGCTAAAGATTCAGATGACTGAATCTGGCAGCTGTGATCTTGAAGACTGGACACCCAGGCAGAATTTCTGTGTCACATTAGAGGCAGAATTCCTTTTTCAGGAAACCTCAGCATTTGTTCCTGAGACCTTTCACTAACTGGATAAGGCCCACCCACATTCTGGAGGGAAAGCTGACTTAAAGTCGACTGTTGCGAATATTAATCACATCTAAAAATACCTTGCAGGAATATCCAGACTAGTATTTTACCAAACAACTGGGTACCATGTCCAGGCCAAGCTGACATATAAAATCAACCCTCACCCGAGGTTTTAACTTATGGGCAAGTCACGTAACTGTTTTATACCGACTTTCCTCTTTAGTAAAAACGAGAACTGTTATCCCAGGGCTTGGACGTACTCAAGTGGCAAGTATGTGTTGCTATCTTATTATTATTATTTTTTTCAGATATGTATGGAGAAAAATTTATTAGAAAAGGAGGCCGAGAGACCACCCCATAAAACAACCAAGATGGGATCAGTATGGTGAACAACAAGAAGTCAGCACCCTGGGAATCCTGATGGACCCTCACCACTGTCTTTATTCTTCGTGTCTAGTTGTGAAAGTAGAGGATTTGTTTAATTGTGATCTCAGGTGTTTGAGGAGGTAGACTTTTGCTGGTAGTTATGTTTGCTCTTTAGACTTTTAAGGAAATCTAAGGGGTCAGTAGACTTCCTCTGAATCCCTGTCAGAGCTAAGGTAGAGACGAGTGTGATAGCCATTATAGCCACGTTTGCTTTCTTGTGGTTGTGGAGATAGGGATTCATTACTAATGACTTCCTTACCTTTCTTGAAAATGAGCCCCCCTCCCCCCGCCATGTGTCTCAATGTCTGCAGAGGTTTGGCCTATGGCTAGATCCTTGCCCATGCTTCCTGCAGTCACAGGGCTTCTCCCTGAGTGTGCCCGTGTGAGGAGAGTTGACGTAAGACTAAATCCTCGCCCACAGTCCCGACAAAGGGCTTCTCCACTGAGTGTGAGCTCAGGTGTTTGAGGAGGTGGACTACTGGCTAAATCCTTGCCCACACTCCCTGCAGGTGCAGGGCTTGTCCACTGGGTGTTTGTGAGGAGGACTGACTTTTGCCTAAATCTTTGCACACACTCCCTGCAGATACAGGGCTTCTGCCTTGTGTGTGTCCTCTGGTGTGTGAGGAGGGTGACTTACCACTGAAGCTATGCCGGCAGTTTATGCAGACGCAGGGCTTCTCCACTGAGTGTGAGCTCTGGTGTTTAAAGAGGGGTGACTTGGGCTAAATCCTTGCACACGTTCCCTGCATGGAAAGGACTTCTCCACTCAGTATGTCCTCCGGTATGTTACGAGGGTTGACTTTAGACTAAATCCTCAGTAGTGCTGGGTGAATTGGCTGGTGACCTGTAGAAGACTGAAACTGAACCCACACCTTTCACCATGGTGAAAGATACTCACTGGATTAGATTTAAATTTAAGATATCAAACTCTACAAATACTAGAAGAAAGTGCAGGGAAAATACTTCAAGAAATTGGCCTGGGCGAATATTTGATGAGGAAGACCTCTGGGCAATTGAAGCAACACCAATAATACACGATTGGGATCTGATCAAGCTAAAAAGCTTCTGCACAGCCAAAAACACAGTAAGTAAAGCCACTCAGACAGCCCTCAGAATGGGAGAAGGTATTTTCAGTTTATGTCTCTAAGGTTTGATAACCAGAATCCATACAGAACTCAAATGTATTAGCAAGAAAAGAACAAGTGATCCCATCTCAGGGTGGGCAAGGGGCTTGAGGAGACTTCTGTGAAGAAGACAGGTGTACGGCCTATAGACACATGAAAAATGCTCATCATCCTTAAACATCAGAGAAATGCAAATCAAAACCACTTTGAGATGTTATCTAACTTCAGTAAGATTAGCCCACATCACAAAATTCCAAAACCAGAGATGTTGGCATGGATGTGGAGAAAAGAAAACACTTCTGTACTGCTGGTGGGAATGCAATCAATATGTTTCATTTGGAAAGATACGTTTCATTTGGAAAGATGTTTGAAGGTTGCTTAGGGATCTAAGAACAGACCTGCCATTTGATCCTTCAGTTCCTCTACTAGGTACCTATCTGGAAGACCAAAAATCACTTTGTAACAATGCATTTTGTACCAGAATGTTTATTGCAACACAATTCATAGTTGTTAAGTCATGGAAGAAGCCCAAGTGCCCATCAACCCATGAATGGATTATAAATTGTGGTATATTTACACCATGGTATATTATGCAGCCTTGAAGAAAGATGGGGACTTCACCTCTTTCTTATTTACATGGATGGCACTGGAATATATTTTTCTTCTTTTTTTTTTTCAGTGTGGTTGTATATATATATATATTTTTATTGTTGGGGATTCATTGAGGGTACAAGAAACCATGTTACACTGGTTGCATTTGTTAGGAAAAGACCCTCTTATGGAATATATTCTTTTTAACAAAGTTATCTCAAGAATGGAAGAAAAAGTATGCAACATACTCAGCCCTATTATGAACCCAAT
>CAUYON010010597.1:0-13856 GCA_963573935.1 Arctocebus calabarensis | reverse complement strand
GGCTCGGCGCCTGTGGCTCAACGGGCTAAGGCGCCAGCCACGTACACTTGAGCTGACGGGTTCGAATCCAGCCTGGGCCCGCCAAACAACAATGACGGCGGTAACCAAGAAATGGCCGGGCATTGTGGCGGGTGCCTGTAGTCCCAGCTACTTGGGAAGTGGAGGCAGGAGACTCGTTTGAGCCCAGGAACTGGAGGTTGCTGTGAGCTGTGATGTCACAGCACTCTATCCAGGGTGACAGCTTGAGGCTCTGTCTCAAAAAAAAAAAAAAAAAAAGAGATTGAGCCAAAAAAAGACTTGCTTTTCTAAGCACAGCCAGATGTGTCTACACCCTCCTCAATCCAAATAAAATGCAAAATTATCCTCTTCTTGTGGTGTACATCATAATGTGTCTTTTCATAATCTCTTCCCATACATTAGAAACAAAGGATACTGCATGAATGAGTAGTTCCCTACTCCCTCAAGAATGTGTGTAAATGGTGGTGTGAGGCAGGAGAGGGATTGACTTCTTTAACTTCATTCCCTGCCATCCTCTACTTCACTAAGCCCCAGGATTGCTCTGCTCGTTCTTGTCTCAGAGCCTTTGCTATTGCTATCCAAACCTCTTGGAATGCTCGCCAGGCTGACCTGTCACTCAACTGTCTCCTGGGTAAAATTCAGGTCCGTTAACACTTGTTCAGAGGCCTTTCTTGAGTATCCTGTTTACCATCCAATTTACTGTTTGCCATATAATCCTGTTTTATATTCTCTTCTCATAGCACTTACCTATATTTGAAATTCTTTTTTTTTTTTTGTAGAGACAAGAGTCTGTTTATCGCCCTCGGTAGAGTGTCGTGGCATCACACGGCTCACAGCAACCTCCAGCTCCTGGGCTTAGGCGATTCTCTTGCCTCAGCCTCCCGAGTAGCTGGGACTATAGGAGATTTTAAGTTCTTATTCATTTGTTTATTCCATGTCGCCCTCTAAAATGGAAGCTTCACGAGGAGTGGGAAGTTCTCTTCTGTATGAGATGCTATGTGCGTGACTTTGGACAGTTCAACATTTAAGACCTACTACGTGCTAAGGCCAGACATCAAAATAGGTAACAAGCCAACAGCCACCCGCTGAATCTGCGTTCCTCTCAGTAAAATGGACTTTGAAGCTCGTTGGAATGCTCAGCGCCAAAGGGCATTGTCACTTGTGCGCAAAAACAGAGCGGGGTCCCAATTGGCTTTTCGAGCCTGGGTGGGGCCAGAGCATTCCTAGCCCCGCCCCCTGGTGCTACTCGGCTCGCGCATGCGCCCCGGCCACGGCCTCGCTGCCGCGCCATTTTGCCGGGGTTTGAATGTGAGGCGGAGCGGCAGCAGGAGCTGGTAGTGCCGGCTACAGTCTGCGGCTGGGAATCCCTCCTCCGTTCCCATATCCCCACGAGGTGAGACGCTGGGCGTTTACGGCCTAGCAGGGTTGCTCTTGGGGGGAGAAAGGAAGGAGGCGCTCCCTGCACTGCCGAGCGTTAGGAAGCGAGGACCGCGCTTTTGGAGAGAACGGAGTGTGGGCCTGCCCCTCGGGCGGTGCCCTCAGGCGAGGTCTTTTCCTCTGCACAGGGGCCTCAGCGCACCTTGCAAGGTCCTAGGTCTCCGGCTCAGACCCCAGTGGTCCGGGCCTGTGAGGGGCGAGGACGCCTGAGCCGCGGCCTAACTCGAGCCTCTCGAGCTCCCGCCCCTTCCCCTTCAGCGCCTCCTTGATTGGCTGCGCCGCCGCCCCGCCGTTCGGGAAGGCCGCTCCTCATTGGTGGCGCCCGCGCGTCTCTTCTAAGCGCCGGGGGCCGCCTGCAGTGTGAGCCGGGCATGCGGCGGCGAGGCCTGTCCGGACCCGGCTGCGGGCTGTGTGCAGCTGCCAGTTGCCTCGCCATCGCCTCGTTCCCCGAACGCTGGTGAAGGCCCTGAACTCATCCTTTTCTAATCTCTCTGCGTGCCGGTGCCCCCGACAGTAAAATGAGCACCATGATCTCACTTCCATGCATCTGAGACATAATAAACGCCCAGTAACATGGGAGTTTCTCTGTTTTTGAGGAAGCTCTAAGCAATAGTGTTCGGAGCCTGGGCTCGTTCCACACTAAACCTCTCCCTTAGTATAATTTAGGATTGGGCACTTCCATCTCTCTGAGCCTCTCATTTCTTAGCTGTAAAATGGGGTTAATGTAATCTTATCTCGTAAAGTGGCTTTAAGGATCCGCTAAATGGAACTGTGGTTTACAAAGGTTCCACCTGAACTGACCATTGTTCGTGTATCTCTTTCTCTTCCTTAGCCACTTTAGCTATACTTACCTGATCTTTCTTAAATATCCGAGTCTCATTTCTACTTTATATTTATTTATTTATTTTTAAACAGAGCCTTAAGCTGTCACCTTCAGTAGAATGCTGTAGCATCACAGCTCACAGCAACCTCCAATTCCTGGGCTCAAGCGAGTCTCCTGCCTCAGCCTCCCAAGTAGCTGGGACTACAGGCGCCCGCCACAGCACCCTGCTGTTTTTTGGTTGTAGTTGTCATTGTTATTTGGCGGGCCGGGCTGGATTCAAACCTGCCAGCTCTGGTGTATGTGGCTAATGCCTTAGCTACTTCAGCTACAGGCGCCGAGCCCTCATTTCTACTCTATAAAGCTTTTGCACTTGCCTTTCATTTGTGTGGAAATTACTAACATCAGATCCTTGCAAGACTGGCTCGCTCCAAGTTTCTCTTACCTTAGGCCTCCTCTGACCAACCTGGCTAAGAATGTCTATCCCTAGGCTCTTCTCCAAAATCTGCTGGTTTGATTTATTCGTAGTATTTGCCTTTTTCCACAGTTACTTATTGTTTACTTTTTTTTTTTTTTCTTAGCTGCTAGATGATGCCACCCAGCATGTGCTTGCCTCATGGTAGATTGGCAAGTATTCTTGTGTGGAGGCACAGAAGGGAATTTCATCAGTGCTTTTTCTCTCCTTTTTACCTTGAGTTCTTTAGACTTTGTGTCTTATATATTTTTTCTTAGAGACTGGCTCTCTGTTCCCCAGGCTGCAGTGCGGTGGCCCGATCACAGCTCACTATAAAGTATAATCTTGAATTTCTAGGTTCACACTATCCTGCCTCAGTCTAAGTAGCTGGAACTACAGGGGCACACCACTGCACCCAGTTAATTATTTTTTTATAGAGATGGGGTCTGACTGCACTGCTGGTGGTGAACTGGCATCAAGCAGTCCTCCATCTCAGCCTTCTAAAGTGCTAAGATTATAGGCATGAGCCATCTCACTCAGCAACCCTATATCTTTCACTTCTTTCTATTGATGCAAAGGAATCTCTTTCCCCATTCTGGTTACTCCAAGATTTCTGCTAATTGGGATCTGGGGCAGAGGGAAACCATTTTCTGTACAGGATTGGATGGATGTGAGAGCAATGCTGTAGTCTTAGAATTAATTTGTTTCTTTATTCATTTAATAACTTTATTGTGAATCCATTTAAAATCTGCGGCTACCGTGAAGATACAAAAATTGAGAAAGTCCCCTCCCTTGAGAGGCATGTATTCCAGTGAATGAAAGAAACAAGAACACAAATTAATTAGATAATTTCAGATAGTGACAAGGGACAAAATGATGTGACAAGCAAAGAAGTCTTATCTGAGATGGTGTTTTTCCAGAAACCAGTCATGAAAAAAGGATAAGAGACAGGGCATTCCAGACAGAAGGAATAGAAAGTGCAGAAGCTCAAAGATAAGTTTAAGCTTGGAATATTGGCTATATTTGAGAAAAGTCCATGTTCCTAACGTGCTATGTGAAGAAGAGAGAATTACTGGGTGCACTGGCTCACGCCTGTAATCCTAGCACTCTGTGAGGATAGATTGCCTGAGCTCACAGGTTCGACACCAGCCTGAGCAAGAGCAAGACCCCATCTCTAAAAATAGCTGGGCATTGTGGTGGGCACCTGTAGTCCCATCTACTCCAGAAGCAAAAGAGTCGCTTGAGCCCAAGAGTTTGAGGCTGTTATAAGCTGTAATGCCACAGCACTCTTATCGAATCGAAGGTGATAAAATGAGACTGTCTCAAAAAAAAAAGAATAAAATTAAAAAGTAAGAATCTATGACAATAGGCAACCAAATTTTTGCCCTTAAAGGAGTGTGCACACTAGTTAGGAAGATTAAGACACAACTGAGACGCCAGATGTAGGCCTATAATTCCTTTCCTGTAGTCTTGAAATCCAAATGTCAATAAATTGAGAAGCTTTTTTTTGTTGTTTTTTTCACAAGTTGTGACAAACTTATTTGGTAGCAAAATTTGCTCTGAACTGCTGAGGTTACAAATACAGATTTTATTTACGTCAGTATATAAACTTTAGAGAGAGAGTCTCACTTTGTCGCCCTTGGTAGAGTGCTATTGCTTCACAGCTCACAGCAACCTCCAGCTCCCGGGCTTAGGCGATTCTCTTGTCTCAGCCTCCCCAATAACTGGGACTACAGGCGCCTGCCACAGCACCCGGCTATTTTTTTTGTTACAGTTCAGCCGGGGCCAGGCTTGAACTCACCACCCTCGGTATATGGGGCTGGAGCCCTACTCAAGGAGCCACAGGCACTGCCCTAAACTTGTTTCTTTATGTCAGTATGTAATTTGTTTCATTAAAGAAATATTAGACACAAAAGCATTTTGTTTTTGCTATGTTGCTCAGGCAGATAAAAGCATTTTTTTTTTTTTTTTGAGACAGATCTCACTGTGGTGCCCTGGATAGAGTGTCATGGTGTCATATCTCATAGCAACCTCAAACTCTTTGGTTCAAGAGATCCTCTTGGCTCAGCCTCCCAAGTAGCTGGGACTACAAGCACCTGCCACTATGCCCAGCTAGTTTTTCTATTTTTAATAGAAACAGGGTCTCACTCTTGCTCAGGCTCGTCTCAGAACGCCTTACCTCAGGCAGTCCACCTGCCTCAGACTCCCAAGAGTGCTGGGATTACAGGTGTGAGCCACTGTACCCACCCTAATAAAAAGATTTATTTATTTGCAACAGTCTCAAGCTGTTGCCTTGGGTAGAATGCCCTGGCATCATACCTCATAGCAACCTCCAAGTTGCTATGAGGTATAATAGGCTCAAGTAATCCTCTTACCTCAATTTTTCTGTTTTTAGTAGAGATGGGGGTCTCACTTTTGCTCACGCTGATCTTGAACTCATGAGCTCAGGCAATCCACCCACCTCAGCCTCCCAGAGTGCTAGGATTATAGGCGTGAGCCACTGCGCCTGGCCAATAAAAGGATTTTTAATGTACCGTGTCCTGAAGTGACTAATTAACCAAACCTCATTTTTTATTTTAGATTCTATAGCAATGGAGCTCAGCGATGCAAATCTACAAACACTAACAGAATATTTAAAGAAAACCCTTGATCCTGATCCTGCGATCAGACGTCCAGGTAAAGAGAATAAATGTTTTGTGGTTGATTAGTTTTTGAAGAACAGGTGAGGGAAGCCTTTGTGAAATCTACTTGTTTGTAAAGTAAAAAAAAAATTTATACTTGGATTCTCAGGCATAGTTTATAGTGTGTGATTGGCTACTTACAGCTGCTATATTACAGTGTGTTTTTGGATTTAGTATCTTCTGGGATTAAAAAATATTAGTTTAAGGCTAAAAAGTAGGGATATTAGACCTGTGTGTTGGTAAGAAAAAAAATATGTTTAGAATTTGCTTTGTCCCTTGACCTTTCCAGAAATCCCAGCATAAAATCTGCCTGCTGTAGAGATATAATAATTAGGACATTGGGATGAGAGTATTGCCTAAAAAGTGATTAAGTGAATAAAACCAAGGAATCAGATACTGTCTCTTAATCTCCCTGTTGGGTTTGATTTAATTAAGATTTTAAGACCTAGAGTTTCTTTTTTTTCCCTCCTGGATCTGACCAGTTTCCATTAGAAACTAAGTATAAGCCTAATATTTTGAACTCATATGCTCACAGGGGTCAGATGTAAAGATAAGGGAGGCAGGCCAAGTGGTAATGGTAATATCAGGTAGTGAAATGCACACCCTGTTTTTTTTGGTTTTTTATTTTTGTTTTGTTTTTTTTTTGAGACAGAGCCTCAAGCTGTCACCCTGGATACAGTGCTGTGGCATCACAGCTCACAACAATCTCTAACTCCTGGGCTCAAGCGATTCTCCTGCCACTGCCTCCCAAGTAGCTGGGACTACAGGTGCCCGCCACAACGCCCGGCCATTTTTTGGTTGCAGCCTTCATTGTTGTTTGGCAGGCCCAGGCTGGACTCGAATCCGCCAGCTCAGGTGTACGTGGCTGGCGCCTTAGCCCTTAGCCCATTGAGCCACAGGAGGTGCTTTTATTCCTGTGGCCTCTTGGGGGCTGCTGTGAAGGACTGTGGTGATGATCAGAGGTAGCCATCAACACAGCTGCCAGACACTGACCAGGGAAGGTGTCAGCGGGGCCCCTTGAGCTGAGCTTGGCTGGTGTGTGCAAGCAAGAGCTTGTCTTGAGCAGACAAGACAGCCTCAATCCAGAGAGTCAGAACCTGCCCACAGTTAACTCGCTTTCTCCTGCCCCGGCTCCCAGAGCTCGTTTCCCCTTTCCTGGGGCTGGAGCCCTTTGTGCACATCTGTTCACTGTGTCTGTGTCTCCTGGGGGCTGGCTCTTCTCATTGCTGCTTGCGCCTGAAGACAGCTCCAGCCTTCCCAGTTTTCCTGCCAGCCAGGAAGGCTGGCTCAGTCATTCCTCCTGTGGGTGACTGCCCGATGCCTGGGGGCTCCCTCATCACTTTGCCAGCTCAGCCTTCTTTCTGAGAGGCCTTTCCAGCCTCTTGCTGAAACTTGCTTTCAGGAAATCGTCCCAATATAAAATGTGCTGTGGTAAAGGAAGCCCTATAGTCAGGGTGGGTGAAACCAATCCCATTTAATGCCAAGTAGAATTTGTCCTAAACCACTTTCTTTCATGGATTGTGCAAATCACTTCCTGGCCAGCCAGCTTGCCACTGGGCGCAGTGACCCTCACCCAGCCACTCCCGCTTGTCTTATCTCCCACTTTGCCCAAGAGGCCTGATGTACTTTGACGCATTAGACCAACTAAGATCAGGAGATTTGTTTTTTTCATGCCTAGCACTTGGCCATGGTTGCCGAAAGCTAGAACTGAACTGGAAATCATGAGAAGAGTGTACACTAAGTCTAAAAGTGACAGTCCTGAAGAGGCACCATTTCCTCGGCGATTATTTTAGGATTCTGCTAACATTCAGACTTGTTTTTAAGTCTCTAGCAAAGAATTGTTTGTACTGAATCATCAATCTGAATACAACAAAAATTACTTGTCCAGGATATGTCTGTAAATCACCTAAGTATTGTCTGCTTCTTGTGACAGGTCCCTCGAGCGGAGGCAGCCTTTCTGCAAATGGGACAGTGGTGGGCTTTTCTGCATGAAGGGTTAGGCCCATCTTATATTCATCTAAAACACAAGCCAACCCTTTTCTCAAGCTTTATCTAAATTCTGTTTATCAATCACTATTCACGGTTGGAGATGAGAATAAGATTGGAAATTATTATTATTATTATTTTTTCAGACAGAGCCTCACCCTGGATAGAGTGCTATGGCATCACAGCTCACAGCAACCTCCAATTCCTGGGCTCAAGCAAGTCTCCTACCTCCGCCTCCCAAGTAGCTAGGACCACAGGCACCACAACACCTGGCCATTTTTTGGTTGCAGCCGTCATTGTTGTTTGGCGGGCCCGGGCTGGATTCGAATTCGCCAGCTCAGGTGTACGTGGCTGGCGCCTTAGCCTGTTGAGCCACAGGCGCCGAGCCAAGATTGGAAATTATTTTTAAGAACAAAAACCAGAGCCCTCTTTAAAGTCTTGTGAAAGACGCAGACCCGCAAACTGCAGGTTAGTGCCTGCCCTTCCTGCCCTCAGACAAGCCGGGGCAGGACACAAGTGGGGCCTGCTGTTTTCACCATGGCAGGGACTCAGACCCCAACAGCAGGCAGAGGAGCCGCGCAGCTGAAAAGGTCCCAGGGCTTTGTCTCAGTCCCTACCTGGGTTCCTGGATGTAGCCCCTCAGAGGGAGGCGCCTGTTTTCAGAGACAGACAAAGCTTGATAATGGATGGCATGGGCTCCTGGGCTTCCAGAAACAGTTTCCCAAGAAGTATTTCTACCTGCTCAGTTAAGGATCATCACCACAAAGGCAGCTGTTACCTCAGGCCTGGCCAAGGGAATACGCCTGCTGCGGAGGAGAGAGGTTTCCCCCACAATTCCTCCCCACCCATTAGGCTCTCACAGCCTGCAGGGCCACAGGCTAGTGAGCTGCAGGGCAGGGCTGACCAGGGAGGCAAGTGCTGCTGGGGCAAGCAGGCATCATGACAGAACAGAGAACCAGGAGCAGAGGGGAAACGTAGGGGGAGAAATACTATGGGCAGAATAAGCATAGAGTGAAAGTTCACGGCGCCTATAATAAATCACCACCACCACCCCCGGGGCTGGAGGGCTTGGGCACCATCGCTCCTTCCTGGTGGGTGGGAGGGGTTGGTAGACTCTGGGAAGGGGGTAAACAGCACAGTTTCCCAGTTTTATTTAGGTTTTTGTTTTCAAGACTCAACCAAAACCAATTGCTCCTCGAGAGTCTCTGAATGATTGAAAGTACTACTGGGTATAAATCAATGGATTGACAAGACAAATCCACTTACTTGCTGCTGCCGGTTCAGAAATTTTAGTTGACATCTCTTTGCATACGATATATATAATCCCCAGTCCCGTAAAATGATCCCTAGGCATAATGTCCTACCACATTCCAGGTTATCCAGGGGATTTTGTCATGTTTATTAAGCCATCTTAGAACCTTCTCCGCAGTTGACAGTCTGTTAGCTTCACATATTTTTAAGTGAAAAGAGACGCAAAGGAGGGGGGAGTAGGGAGAGTACTTCGCACACTCGTCCTGTCTAGCTTCCTCCTGCAGATGTGTGTGGGTTTGAGATGCTTGAAAGGGTTCCGTCCAGACCTGGAAGGCTGGAACGCTTACTTGGAAGAGGACGGGGAAAGGTCGTTGCTGCTTGCAGACTTCAGGTGTAACAAGCCCTGAATTCCCTCTCAGGAATTCTCCAAGCTTAACTTTCAGGGAAAGGGAAGCAAGTGAAACAAATCTTCGTTTTTTGGAGATTAGAAATTCTCCAAAAGTAACTTATCGTCAGGATCTTATTATGTTCTGTATGGACTTTCACCTTTATAGAATTCAGGCCTGGTTCAGGATCTGATACGCATACATGTTCTCAGCGTTGAATCAAAGAACGAATGAGTAAATGACACACTTTCAAAAAGGACATTGACCTTTTGGATAGTTCCAAATAACCACACAGTGCGCTCACCTGCAGCACAGATGACCTGGGTGAGTTTGAAAAATTGGCCTCTTCCTTCTCTGTCCTGGCTCCTGCTGGACTGAGTCAAGAGAGAGCGAGAGCAGAGTCCCAAGTTGCGAAGGTGTGGTGTCTACCAGGAGGCAGACGGTTGGGAGGAGCAGGAAAGTCAGATGATCCAAGGGGAAAATGGCCTAGGGCAGAGGGAGGGCTCCAGGACCTTCCCCAGCGGGCACCTGCCTGTGGATTCTGGGGACTAAGTCCTTGTCCTTTCTCACACGTGCCTGACAGCCGGTGCTTTCCCAACTTGCCGGGGTTCTTGCATACTATATCGTTCCTCCTCCCCCAAAGTTAATTGTTTTCTATAAGCCAGAAAAAGACCATGGAAATAAGAGTGCTACATATTTTCAGTAAGTGCCATGCTAGGTTTCGAATAGCAGAACAGCAGCTGCTCGCCACAAGGCCCAGCCAGCCTGCTGCCACTGTCCCAAGCCCCATCTAGCCAGTCACTGGGTGGTTCCACAGTTGTTGGTGGGCAGGTCTTAACAGGAGAATGCCTGCCCAGAGAACCAGGGAGCATGGGAGGGAATGAGCTTTTAACCTCTTTGGTTCCAGAAATCTAGACTATGTAGTCAAAACCCGATGACTAGAACTAGATCAAGGCAGCCCTCATGGTTCCGGCTGCTTTCTGTGGGAACTTACCTGTATCTTTTTCCCTGAAGCTTGCGCAGTAGAGAGGGGATACCCCAAGGTCCCACAAAGATTAAATCACTTGCAAAGAGAAGAGCTCAACTCTGGGATTCCAGCCTGAGTAACTTCCCCACCAACCATTATGTCCAGTGAGAAAAAAGCCCTAAGCACCAGCGAAGCCTTCAGGCCACCGTCCAGGCCCACATCCTGAGGGGTGTTGAACACCTACCTGGCCCCATTCTCAAGTTCATAGTCCTGTTTGAGGTCCCTGGCTCAAAGGGTAAAGGGATTCCAGGACATTCACTCAGAAGCCAAATTTAAAAGGCCACCTGTGCTGGGCAAAGAGCCGGTTTCTTTTCTATTCTCTGCACCATCAGGCGAATCACAGGCCAGGGATGAGAGGAGGAAGTGCCACCAAGGACAAGCCTTGGGTCACTACATCCACAGGCAGGCGCTGGCTGGGAAGGTTCTGTATTCCGCCCTCTTCCCAAGAGTCAGGGTTTTTTTCCCCTTTGGATCAGCATTTTTTTTCCTTCTTTATCTCTTTGGGGATGAAACTCTTTTAAAAGCTCTCAGGGTGCAAAATGAACTAGCACCTGATCTCTAACTGGGCTAGATGCTTCTCCGCTACCCCAGGGGACAGTGACAAACCCTGAGCAAGTCTTCAAGGCAGGCTGGGCCCCCGACGCTGGGTGGAGAGAGTGCGGGGTGAGCCTGGGCCAGGGCTCCTGTGGCCAGAGCACAAAGCCCAGGCCAGGAGGGAAGAATTTTGCTCTCAAATAACTAATCTTTGACAACAGCAATAAACAGGTAAGACATACTTAACGTACTTAACTGCCAGGCACTGTTCTAAGCACTTAACCCTATTTTACAAACAAAAATCCTGTGAAACAGATTAGTTATTAGTTATACCCAGTTTAGTTATTACCCAGGCTTCTGCAGCCTCAGCAGGGGCAGAAAAGGGATTCACTCCCAGAGAGTGAGCCCCACCTCTGCCGCCCGCAGCGCTCAGAAGTGCGCAGCTTCCGCTCTCACTTGGCACAGAGCAGACAAAGGGGGGGTGGGGTCAGTTCTCTGGGTTTTGAAGGGCCCGAGTCTAGCTCTGAGATCTACAGTCTGGACAGTTGGAGAGGAGGGAGCTGTGGCTCTCCAGCAGATGGTGTCAGGAGGTGTGGCGATGCCAGCAGGTGGCAGTGCAGTCCCCACCCATCTCCCAGGGAGCTGCAGAATCTTCACCCCCTCCCTCCCAGGCGTGAGCATCTTTCCTGTCAGTCCTCCCCAGCCAGTCCCGGGATTCACCCTCCTCACCCAGTCCTGGGTCACATGTCCAGTCCTGAGCCACTAGCTGTGGCTGAGAGGAACGTGTGCAGAGGAGCCAGGCCAGGGCCACCCCATCCATCCAGGGATACAGGTCAGCGAGGCAGCTCTACCTGGGCCAAGTTGCGATGAGGCTGGCAGGAAAGGTCAGGATGGGGGTCGGAGGATTCATGGACACGCTCATCTAACAGCAGCAGGCTTGCTGGGTCACCCTCTTAACGGTAAGCAGCATTTTTTCAGAGTGCAGTTGTGTAGCTAACAGCCCAAAACAGTGAACTTGAACGCTGAGGACATGGGGAGAGAGAGTGACCATAAAAACGTCCACACTCCCCATCAGCCAGGTGAAATGCTGGAATTCTGACAATAGCAAATCTGGAGCAAAGGAGGCCTGGGGGCTTCTGGTGAGGGCCTTGGCTGCTGTCGCCAGACCTGGGTTTCCGTCTACATCGACTCGACTCTCCTTGCCGGGTGGACAAAATATGAATGTGAAAGTGCTCAGCCCGATGAGAGAACATTTGTGAGGCAGACCCTAAGGAGCCAGGGCAGAGTTAACAGAAAGGAGGACCCCAGTGCAGGTGCTGGGTGCCTTGGATCACAGTATATCACAGCAGGACTGCTAGTGGGGGGTCCAAAGCCACCAGAGTCCAGGTTCCTGCCCAAAGGAGGGAGAATCCACGGCTGAGAAAAAATACACATTCAGGCCAGGTGCGGTGGCTCATGCCTATCATCTCAGCACTGGGGGGTACGGGAGGTGCTGAGGTGGGAGGATCCCTTGAGGTCAAAAGTTTGAGACCAGCCTGAGCAACCCATCTCTACAAAACGCAGAAAAATTAGCTGGGGGTGATGGCAGGCTCTTGTAATCCCAGCTTCTTGGGAGACTGAGGGAGGAGGGTCGCCTCAAGATGATGATGATGCCACTGCACTCTACCCTGGGCAACAGAGCAAGACCCTGTCTCAAAAAAAAAAAGAGGCACATTTAGAGACTTGAATACTTTAGCATCACAAAACAACACCCACAATCACGTTTAAACTGAGAAACAGAGAATCACTGACCAGCAAAGGGCCACAGCCTGATAGGCCTCCAACAGGGCAGAGCAAGCTGTGAGCAGTGCTGCCCCCTGGGGCAGGGAGGGATGCAGGGGCCTTCCTGGCAGGCAGGTGGGATAGTCAGAGCCCAGCAGTATGAGGGGACCAAGTGCTACCTCAGAAGGGAGGACCACTTATTCCTGAGGCCCAGCTAACATCATTTCAGAAGTACTCACCCATAAGTATGACAGACACAAAAGATGGGTATGTAGCACGCAGACAGGCGGCTTAAGAGGGGGCAAGGTCGTCGCAGAAAAGACTGGACTGGGTGTGTCTGTCCCTGGCCTCCAGAGAACATTCAGACTGCGGCTTTCTTCTCCACTGCCCAGACCACCTTAATCAGGAGGATCTCACAAAAAACACATCCAAGAAAACCCATCAGCCTTCAAAGAGAAAATGGACCAAGGGCCAATGTTTGCTAAATACAGGATGAAATCACTAGCTGGAGTCCCTCAAAACCTAAGCGCCCTGAATCTGCTGATGCTGGGGGTCTGTGTCATGGGACAGCGTTACTTAGCACGTCCTGTTAGCAAACTCCTTCGGATCGACTCTGGGAGTGACGCTTGCTGCTTCTCTAAGGGCCTTCCATTACAGTCAAAGAACATGAGGTTTTTGAGGAGCCCCAGCACTACTTTTAAACCTGACATCTTTGGTCCTTATACTTGCAGCACTGCTGTAAACATTACAATGTTCTTTTCCAAGTAACACCGATTTCCAGATTCCTCTTGCCAAGTAGACTAACTTTGTCCATCAAAGATATTTAAGAGTCTGAAAGAATCTTCTACAATCCTGCCCCTCTAACCTGTCCTTCCCACCCTCACCTCCATCTGTCCTGGAAACAGGTCAGTATGGTAGACCTACCTCAGCCAAAATGTTGCTATTGGCATGGCAGGAAAGGTCAGGGTGGGCAGGACACTCTTGTAATTTTTCTTTAAGACACAGATCTCACTTTATCACTTTCGGTAGAGTGCCGTAGCATCACAGCTCACAGCAACCTCCACCTCCTGGGCTAAGGTGATTCTCCTGCCTCAGCCTTCCCAGTAGCTGGGACTATAGGTGCCCGCCACAATGCTTGGCTATTTTTTTGTTGCAGTTTGGTCAGGGCTGGGTTCAAATCCACCACCCTTGGTATATGGGGCCAGCACCCTACCCACTGAGCCATAGGTAAAAATGGCTGATAAAAGTAAGAGTAACCTGGGCGGTGCCTGTGGCTCAGTGAGTAGGGTGCTGGCCCCATATACCAAGGGTAGCAGATTCAAACCTGGCCCCAGCTGAAATGCAACAAGAAAATAGCCGGGGGCGGTGCTTGTGGCTCATCGAGTAGGACGCCGGCCCCACATACTGAAGGTGGCAGGTTCAGGCCTGGCCTCGGTCAAACTGCAAAACAAAGAAATAGCCAGATGTTGTGGCGGGCACCTGTGGTCCCAGCTACTCGGGA